>JAHWFO010108553.1:360187-372878 GCA_023313115.1 Rhysida immarginata
AGAACTTTATAATTTCCTTATATGTTTTAATAAACATTTTCTAAAACTTCTCTAAAGGAATAATTTTAAATTTAAATGTGGTTAGTCTCCTTTTAATAAAAACAAAAAAATAAAGTCACCAATCTTGAAAAACGATGAAGAAACTTGTGAGATGGAAGGAGACTAACCACATGTAAATTTAAAATTAATCATTTAAACTCCTTAGATCAATAATATTCTCTAAAGGAAGTTACTACATTACAAAAACCATATGAAAAGTAAATTTTCTCCAGTTATTAACTCATTAGGGAAGGTACCTTCACCTTTTCAACAAAAGCTTGAGCAGCTGCACGCCCTAGAAGTTGTATTCTCTTATTTGTTTTAGCATAATTTCTTATATCTCCGCAAGGATTTTAATAAAAAAAAAATAATACTGATGTTTGTTTATTTATTTATTTTTCACTTTTTATAACTATCCCCCTTAAAACGTGAATCCCTCTTTAGTCGAAGCACGGTCTATAGATATTCATGGTCATCGAGCTTCATTGTTAAAATGAAGCTAAAGTTCCTAGCTCCAGGTAGGGCAGGAACTCTATTGAAAAGTGGCGCAGCATGTGCAATCTGCCAACTGCGCCTGCAGCGCCGCCCTATCGGCAGACGGAAACTTTACTCTCGTATTCAGTTTCAATGAAAAACTGAAGGTTGCGGTCGGCTATAGTGCGATCTATGCGGCACCTGGCGCGATCCGTTTTCCTTAGCTTCTCGAAAACAGTGGAAAATGGCCGAAGCTCGATGACCATGAATATCTGTAGACCATGGTCGAAGCAACGATGTAACCGTCATTGTTTCCATCTTGCATTTTAGCAATCAGGGTTTGTATTTTTTGGAAACAATGAAGGTTAGATTGTTGCTTGGCCTAAGGCATGGGCTTTTAATCCTCTGGTCTGTGCACTCGCGCGAATTCCGTTGTTGGAGTCAACAATTGGATTGCTGTTTTTACTCAAGAGTCGATTTTTGCCCCCTCTATTGCTTGAATTTGGCTACAGCCCAAACTTAACAATGTATTTTAACGATCGTACAACCTAACAAAACTGTCAGCTAATGTTAAGTATTTCTTGCTGAACACGTAATGCATTGTTAAGCTTAAAATACATTGTCACGTTTGGTCTGTAGCCAAAGTCATGCAATAAAGGGGGCAAAAATCGACTCTTCAGTAAAAACAAAAGTTCTTTTGTTAACCTCCAACAATGGAATTTGCGCGAGTGCGCAGACCAGAGGATTAAAAGACCATGGCCTAAGGTGATTTTTCAGTGCCGGGGCCTATTTATTTCATCGGCTATGGCATGTATTAATTTCATCAACCTTTGTCGACGCAACACATAAACACGACAAGCCGATTATTGAAGCAAACACGATGGGCTAATTGTTTACGCATGCAAGCAAACAAACATAAATCAAGTCTATTTCATACAAATAGATTATTAATCTCTATCTTTTTTGAGAGACTTATGGCCATATCACTAACAACTTTTTCAACTCAAGTCTTCCTTCAGCAATAATCAACTGATATTGTTGGGACAAGGAACACTTGGCTGCAACAATATAAGCTCATTATTGCTGAAGGAATCCTTCAGTTAAGAAAGTTGTTAGTGATATGGCCCTTAGCTCCTGTTTTGTATTTTTTACATTATTGTGGTTGTATTACATAGCTGTGTGTAAATTCAACTTTATAACTTACTTCTAAGTTGCCTTTTAAAACGGACAAATAATACATGCATATTTGCATTGCGCTTTATATAGAACGTATAGAGAAGAAAAGAAGATTACGAGTAATGTTCAGAGAAACTCTGCAGCTATTTGGGCATCAGCAATATCTGAACAACGGGAGCTTCATCTGGAGCAGGAGGAATAAGAGCTTCTACATCTAGGGCAAGGGAAATTCCAAGAAAAGATGGGTCTAAAGCACGGTTTATAGATACGCGCGTTATAGATATTCATGGTCATCGAGCTCCATTGTTAAAATGAAGCTAAAGTTTCCAGCTCCCGGTAGGGCGGGAACTCTATTGAAAAGTGGCACTGCATGTACAATCTGCCCAACTGCGCCTGCAACGCCACCCTATCGGCAGACAGAAACTTTACTTTCGTATTCAGTTTCAATGAAAATCTATCGCAGGTTGCGGTCGGGAGTAGTGCGATTTATGCGGCACCTGGCGCGATCTGTTTTCCTCAGCTTCTCGAGACAATGGAAAATGGCCGAAGCTCGATGACCATGAATATCTATAGACCGTGGTCTAAAGTATCCAGTGATATTCCCCGATATTGAAGATTGATATTCAATTAGCCAAAAAGAGGATAAATAAAGTCCCGGGCGACGCTGGGTTATCAGCTAGTATTAAAATATAGCTGAAATGTATACAAATATAAAAATTATTTTAGTTTTCAATTATTTTTTTCAGTTAATAAAATGATATTCCTTTCTAAGAAATCTTTAAAATTTTATGAAGAAAAATATGATCTGTTTTCTTGTACCCAGTATTCTTGATAAATAGCTCAAAGAATATGTTTTAGGAATTGGAAATTAATTTCATTAAATTAAATTATTTCTTGGTTTCTAATTTTTATCTTTTTATAAGTTGTTAAATAACATTTAATTTTATCAAACTAACGACGACAGGAAACCACAAATCCACAATAATCATTTTAATAATATCTCAGATGTACATTTCAAAAGCTATGCTTTCTTCATCAGTGAGTTATTAACGAACAGAGAACTCGGAATTTATAAGAGAAATACAGCAATAAATAACCAATTACAGAAACACAGCAATAAATAACCAATTACAACTAAAATTATGCTAACTAAAATTATGCTAACAACCTTTCTGGAACCATTGAATTTTCCAGGTATAAACTTTAGCATAAAAAACAGTACTGACCTCAGTTTGAGCCTTAAAGACTTTAACGTCAATGAAGAAGATAAACTGGTATCGTTTGACATCGAATTTATTCCCAAGCATTCCAGTTATGGAAACATTAGAATGGTTGGAGGAAGTTCTAGGTGAAAACGACGTACCCTTGGGTGTTACAGTAGAGATTATGAGGGTGATGAAGCTGATCGTTTACAATTTTATTTTCACGTTGAACGGGCAGTACTATAAGATGACGAATGGTACACCGATGGGCAGCAGTATTAACCCCTACCTAGCCAATTTCTATATTCGGAAGTTGGAAAACATGGCGTTAAATAGCTTCAAGTACTTCCCCAGAAGATAGATGGTATAGATATGTAGATGACATTTTCTGCATCTACAACACACAAGAAGGAGACATTAGCGAATTCTTAGACTCCCTTAATTCTTTGTGTAGCCATATCAAATTCACCATGGAAGAGGAAGAAGACTTGGTGTTAACTTTTCTTGATTTATTAATCAAGCGCTCAGGCAATAAATTACGTTTTGACGTCCACAGAAAAAGTAACTTCTGCCAGCCTACATAAGGAATGACTCCAACCACTGTATCTCCCAAAAATTAGCGGCATTCCACCATCAAGTCAGGAGAGCGCTGACACTACACTCAACGAGGAAGCCAGAGAAAAAGAGATTGCTTTAATCGGATCCTTTGCTGTTTTTAATGGTTTCGAAAATGAAATGGTGGACCAGATGACCATAAAGATCAATAGACACCTGAAGATTGAAAAAGTCACGACCCTTAGAAAGGGATTGGAAGACTACAAAAATGTATTAGTTTTACCATACAACATCCAGTTGAATCGAGGCCTCAAAAAGCTGTGTAGTGACTTCAAGATTAAAGTAGCTTTCAGGAGCGCTAACACGGTGAAGAGAAGTTTAAGTGCAGCAAAGGACAAAATCCCCACGGAGGAACGAGCAGGTGTCTATAAGTTTAGGTGGCCATGTGTGGACGCTTCTATTTGGACAGCTCACTGAGACGTGTGACCAAACAAAAGACAGAACATATAACCTGCATAAAGAATTGTATAATAGGTGTTTCGTCCTTTGCTGACCATATTTTGAATGAAAAGCACGATTATGATTCCGATCTATTTAAAGTCATTCACTCCGGTAAAGATCCCAGCTTAATACGTTATTTGCAATCCCTGGAAATGGTAAAAAACAAAGCGACGAATCATTTACTAAACAATGACGACGGCCCGATGCCTATAGGAATATGGTTACCCCTTCCTAAGTTTATTCTGAAGTAAAAAGGCTCTTTTAAGCGGAAACTCTTTTATTAAGCGGAATTATTGATTATAGCATATTTTTTAATTTGAAACTGTCGGGTCTTGACATAATAAAGTGATTGCTTGTTTTGTTTTCTTGTGTTTACTTGTAATCTTGTGTTTACTTATTAAGGTTGTATTTCTGTAATTGGTTATTTATTGCTGTGTTTCTGTAGCTGGTTAATTATTGCTGCATTTCTCTTATAAACTGAGTGAGCATATTATTATGACCACCCTGTCAGTATCTCGTTGGTTCAACTTTTGCCTTTAATACTGCGGTGATTCTTCGTGGCATTGATTCCACGAGATGTTGGAAGGTGGTGGGAGGAATCTGACACCATGCCTGATGGATAGCACTGTCTAGTTGTGCTAGATTGGACAATGGTGGATCCAGCCGTCTGATGGTTCGTTCGACTTCGTGAGATTTGGGGATTGTGAGGGCCACCGAAGTAAGGTAAAGCCCCCCTCATGTTCCTGGAACCACTCCTGCACAATACGAGCTCTGTGGCATGGCGCATTGTCTTGCTGGAATTAGCCATCTCCACTGGAGTACGCCATCAACATTACAGGGTGGACGTGATCGGCGACGATACGGAGGTATGCTGTGTCATCCAGACGTTGTTCCATTCGTATTAACGGACCCAACGCCTGCCAGAAAAACATTCCCCAGACCATAACCATGCCCGTACCGGCCTGAAGGGTTGTACTCATGCATGCGGGGTCCATGCTTTCGTGCTGTTTCCGCCAGATTTTCACGCGGCCGTCTGCATGATGCAACTGGTATCGTGACTCGTCAGACCACATGATTTGTTTCCACTACTCGATAGTCCAGTCTTTGTGCTCCTGAGCAAATTGGAGTTGTTTCCGCTTGTCGGCATGAGGAAGGTCACTGTCTACCTCAGATTTCGAAAAAATAATAATTATTGATAAAAAATCGATATTCATGGTTATGGTAGGGCATATTAATGAGAAATATCTCATGATCAGCAATGCAAGACGAAGTTTTTGCAACAATAAATATCAACAATGGTATTAACACGCAATTCACAAATACTCTGCACGGACCAACAATATATATCTCATGACCAACAATGAAAGGAAAATTTTGTGCAACAATAGGTAAAAACAATGGTGTCAACACGCAATGCACCAAAACTCTGCACGGACAACACCACCTAGACAGAAGGCCTGCGCGCAGAAATGTCATGCATTGTTACATCATCATCAAGCGGCTAAATTTAGAGCTTATTATTGGTTGAAATACGATTAACAATAGCCGCTTTAGTGTGATGTAACAATGTAAGACGTGTCTGTGCGCAGGCCTTCTGTCTAGGTGGTGTTGGCACGGACCAACCAATATATATCTCATGACCAAACAATGAAAGGCAAAGTTTGTGCAACAATAGGCGCGTCGTGTTCGCATCAACAATGGTCTCAATGCGCAATTCACCAATAACAATGAGCACAAAATTATTCAAAGAATTATAACAATGAACATAAAATGTTAATGCTATGACAGAACATTCGTTTCCAATTATTATTAACAATGAACAGAAAATGGATATAGTAGACGATATAGATAGGGCAGTCTATCTCGGTGAGGCAAAGGAGGTACACGTGTCTTCCTTCAGCTCCCTACCAAGCGTAATTATCCCGGGCAACGCCGGGTCCTCTGCTAGTGTTTATATAAAGTCACCAAATTGAAAGAACTGTTTACCATTGCACAGTGGGACAAAATCGGCTGAAAATCTGGCCAAAATGTGAAATTTTTACTACTTAATCTATCTATCTATCTATCTATATAACGAAGGATGTTTGTTTGTTTCTTTGTTTGATTGTGTTTGTTTAGTTTTTATACAAATCTACAGTTTTATTCCGAGCTTGATAAAATTTCGCATACATGACCTTCAAAGCATGAGGAAGGTCACTGTCTACCTCAGATTCCTGTTATTTAGGCTTTTCTTAGAAAAGAGAATTCTTAGTACTTAATTTCTTAAAAATCTTTAAAAATGATCAGTAACTGGAGATAATGAGTTAGCAGACTATTGAGAAAGAGTGAAAGACGATAGAGGAAGCACTCCTTTAGCTACGTATTGTATTGAGCAAACGGTAAGCAAGTAAATAGAAGCATCGGCGACCGCTAGACAACACAAAGTGATGAATGGCCAATTTTTGCTTCAAGACATCGAAAAAAGAAAGAAAATTGCAACAACATCAAGTGTAGAGGCAAGGCAGGCAGGCTTACAGCCTGTGAAATTTATGTCTTGAAGATTATACGTATTCTTGGAAGAAATGGATATATTCAAATAATTGCCTTTCAGAATCATTCCATTTTATATTGGTTTGTCTTAACTAATTCATAGAAGGCATCCTTGGAGAGGTCCATCCATTGTGAGCCTTAAAATAATTTTTTTTTCGGTAAATCAAGTCTCGGTATATCACCTAGAATTCCTGTCTTTTGGATTTTTCATGGAATGGATAGTCCCTTTGCTCTATATTGTAGTGATTGAGTTATTATTTAACCACTTTGAAGGTTTAATTTAGCTTTTTAAAGTTGTTCTGTTTACCTACAAGCGTAATTATGCCGGGCAACGCCGGGTCCTCTGCTAGTCTATATACAGTATAAAAAAAAGGATGTTTGCGGGTTTCTGGGTTTGTGGGTTTGTTTGTGTGTATTGAATACAAATCTACAGTTTTATTCCGATCTTGATGAAATTTTGCATACTTGAACCCAAACTATGAGGAAGGTCACTTTCTACCTCAGATTTCGGAAAAATAATAATTATCGATAAAAAATCGATATTCATGGTTATGGCATGGCATATTAATGAGAAATATCTCATGACCAACAATGCAAGGCAAAGATTGTGCAACAATAGGTATCAACAATGGTATCAACACGCAATTCAAAAACACTCTGCACGGACCAACAATATATATTTCATGACCAACAATGAAAGGAAAAGTTTGTGCAACAATTGTGTCAACATGCTATGCACCAACACAAGGCAGGGGTCAACAATATACATCTCATAACCAACAATGAAAGGCAAAGTTTGTGCAATATAGATAAATTTCAATTTGTAACGATGCATAGAGTTCCTGTTATTTAGGCTTTTCTAAGAAAAGAGTTCTTAGTACTGAACAATTTTTTGAAAATTTTTAAAAATGATTAGTAACTGGAGATAATGAGTTAGCAGACTATTGAGAAAGAGTGAAAGACGATAGAGGAAGCACTTCTTTAGCTCCGTGTTGTATTCAGCAAACGGTAAGCAAGTAAATAGAAGCATCGGCGACCGCTAGACAACACAAAGTGATGAATGGCCAATTTTTGCTTCAAGACATCGAAAGAAGAAAGGAAATTGCAACAACATCAAGTGTACATCTAAAGTAAGATTACGTGAGTAAAAAATTATTTAGACTAGAAGGCATCCTTGGAGAGGTCCATCCATTGCGAGCCTTTAATTTTTTTTTTTTCGGTAAATCAAGTACCGGTATATCACCTAGAATGGATTTTTTCAGTGAAGAGGTAAATTCCTGTCATTTGGATTTTTCTTAGAATGGATAGTCCATTTGCTCTATATTGTAGTGATTGAGTTATTATTTAACCAATTTGGAGGTTTAATTTAGGTTTTAAAAGTTGTTCTGTTTACCTACAAGCGTAATTATCCCGGGCAACGCCGGGTCCTCTGCTAGTTCTATATACGCTGCTCAAAACAATTAAAGGAACGTAAATAATACTTTTTAGCAATTTCATGTTCTGCAACATGAATCTTACTATCTCCCTCATAGGAATTGGTTGAAGCAAACACATTTTGCTGCCAGAAGTTCTGAGAAATTTGCATAGCAATATAACCCCCCGGAAAACAAAGTGGTTACATGCCAGTACACTCTTTGCTTGGAGATAACGGTCGAACATTAGAAGGTGCAGGCATTCCTGGAATGTTGTTGTTAGTGCTCTGACATGCCACAAAGGCATCTTGAAGCAGTAGAAGCTGCGAGAGCCGTAACATTGCTCCAAACGGGTCAATCATTTTGGTCTGTGGCAAATGCCCTCTATGTGTCCTCTTCCGTCATTTTCCGACTGTGGACACGATTCCAGGCGTCTGGCCAGCACACACGAAGAGCTGGGCAAGACTGCCGACGCTCAACAACCGCCAATCTAGACGTGCAGATGTCAACTGGGGTAGCTGTTTCAGATCAAACAATCTGGAAAAGATTACGTGAAGTTGGCTTGAGAGCCAGACGACCAAATCGAGTGCCTAGGCAAACCCGCCAGCACATACAGGCGCGACTAGAGTTTGCACATCAACATGTCACCTGGCAGCTTCGCCACTGGCGTTCTGTTCTCTTCACAGACGAGTCAAGATTCCGCCTGACCCACTGTGATGGCCGTCTACGTGTCTGGAGACGACGTGGAGAGCAAAATACCGACGCAACAGTTTGTGAGATTGACCGAATGGGATGCTGTTCCAATATGGTTTGGGCTGGCATCTCAATAGACCATCGAACGGATGTTGTGGTCGTCTGAGGGCAAATGACCGCTGACGTTTACATTCGTGACATTCTGGAAGAACATGTGAATGTTGCTGCACATGGCATGGGGCCTGGATTCCTTCTGATGACGGATAATGCTCGTCCACACACTGCAGCTGTCACTCAAGACTTCCTACGAATGCATGGCATTCAGACCATGAGGTGGCCTGCAATGAGTCCAGACCTAAATCCCCTTGAACATCTTTGGGACATGCTTGACAGACGAATTCGACACCGCCCTTCAGCTCCAGAAACACTGCAACAGCTCATCCAGGCGCTTACTGAGGAATGGAAAAGGCTTCCCCAAGATCACATCCATCGACTGATACGGAGCATGCCTCGAAGGTGCATGGAGGTTACTGCAGCCCATGGTAGGCATACACATTACTGAGTGGTGCAAAAACTGATCCCTGGAAGAAACATTCTCCTTACAACGTCTAAAGGACATTTCACTTTATTTTAGGCAGGGGTCCTACAGTTTCCTGTTTTCTCTTTTTGTTTCTTCACAATTTGTTTCAATAATGCATTCTATTGTTAAAAAAACCGTCTTTTAATAATCACATACAGCGATTTTGTCCATATTATTCGTAGTTGCTTCTGCACGCTGCTTAATAGAAGTGTTCCTTTAGATGTTTTGACCAGTGTATATAAAGAAGGATGTTTGTTTGTTTGTTTGTTTGTTTGTTTTTTTATGCAAATCTACAGTTTTATTCCGATCTTGATAAAATTTCGCATACATGACCTTCAAGGCATGAGGAGGGACACGATCAACATCAGATTTCGAAAAAATAATTATTGATAAAAAATCGATATTCATGGTTATGGCAGGGCATATTAATGAGAAATATCTCATGACCAACAATGCAAGACAAAGTTTTTGCAACAATAAGTATCAACAATGGTATCAACACGCAATTCACAAACACTATGCAATGATCAACAATATATGTCTTATCACCAACAATACAAGGCAAACTTTGTACAATATAGAATTCAATGCATAGAATTCCTTTTATTCAGGCTTTTCTTAGAAAAGAATTCTTAGTACTTAACAATTTCTTGAAAATCTTTAAAAATCATCAGTAACTGGAGATAATGAGATAGCAGACTATTGAGAAAGAGTGCAAGGACGAAAGAGTTATTATTTAACCAATTTGGAGGTTTAATTTAGCTTTTTAAAGTTGTTCTGTTTACCTACAAGCGTAATTATGCCATGCAACGCCGGGTCCTCTGCTAGTCTATATACAGTATAAAAAAAAAGGATGTTTGCCGGTTTTTGGGTTTGTGGGCTTGTTTGTGTCTATTGAATACAAATCTACAGTTTTATTCCGATCTTGATGAAATTTTGCATACTTGAACTTCAAAGCATGATGAAGGTCACTTTCTACCTCAGATTTCGGAAAAATAATTATCTATAAAAAATCGATATTCATGCTTATGGCAGGGCATATTAATGAGAAATATCTCATGACCTACAATGCAAGGCAAAGTTTGTTCAACAATAGTTATCAACAATGGTATCAACACGCAATTCAAAAACACTCTGCACGGACCAATAATATATATTTCATGACCAACAATGAAAGGAAAAGTTTGTGCAACAATTGTGTCAACATGCTATGCACCAACACAAGGCAGGGGTCAACAATATACATCTCATAACCAACAATGAAAGGCAAAGTTTGTGCAATATAGATAAATTTCAATTTGTAACAATGCATAGAATTCCTATTATTTAGGCTTTTCTAAGAAAAGAGTTCTTAGTACTGAACATTTTTTTGAAAATCTTTAAAAATCTTAGTAACTGGAGATAATGGAAAGTTAGCAGACTATTTAGAAAGAGTGCAAAGACGACAGAGGAAGCACTCCTTTAGCTTCGTGCTATATTGAGCAAATGGTAAGCAGGTCAATAGAAGAATTGGCGATCGCTAGACTACAAATAGAGATGAATGGCCAAGTTTTGATTCAAGACATCGAGAGAAGAAAGGGAATTGCAACGACATCAAGTGTATATCAAAAGTAAGATTACGTGAGTAAGAATTTATTTAGACTAGCAATGGCATCCTTGGAGGTTCATCCATTGTGAGCCTTTAAAAAAAATTTTTTTTAATTTTAATTAAGAATTTTTACTGTAATAATTTTAAACGTTTTCATGTGTTTATTTTTCAAAATTTATTCCAAAAAAAAGTCCGAGCCACGCCGGGGTTATCACCTAGATTATTTTTAGCACAGCAGATTCAAACATTTCTTTAAAATATATTTTGACTATATTCTGTGGGAAAGTGTATATTTTGGAAACTGAAATGCTGATAATGCGATGACTGAACGTTCGTTTCTAAAAAATTTGATAATGAGCATAAAGTGACAGAACGTTAATAAGGCAGCGTCTATTGATTAGGCATAGGAGTAACGTGTCTCCCCGTTGAGCTCCCTATCAAACGCCCAGGCGACTGGCAAAAAATTGTGTGTATGGAAAGAAAAGAGAAAGAACGAGTATTGATCAGAGAAACTCTCCAACTAAAACAGAAAAAGCTATACGGGCGTTTGAAACATCTGAACAACGGCCATTTCGAATAGAGCAACATGGTATAAGAACTTCTACGTCAAGGTCAAGAAAGAATTTAGTCTGAAGTATCTGGTGATGCTCCGCAGTAGTGAGGCAAGTCAAGAAGAGTTTAGATTCTCCGCTATATCACCTGAACTTCCTGTTTTTCGTATTTTTCGTAGAATGGATAATCCCTTTGCTCTGCGTTGTATTGATTGAGTTATTATTTAACCAAATGGGAGTTATAATTAAATTTTTTTGGTTCTATTACCTTACCTATAAGTGTAATTAACTTGGGCAACGCCGGGTACCTCTGCTAGTTTTATATATAAGACTAGCAGAGGCACCCGGCATTGCCCGAGATAAGTACAGTTGTAAGTTAAACAGAACAACCTCATGAAGTTAAATAATAAATTTGTTTTTCAGTAATTCTACAATTTCCTAATAGAGACGAAGCAGTCGTTCAGATGTTTCCGATGCCTGGATAACTTTTTGTCATCTCTGCCGAATACTCATTCATTTTTTTGCTGGCAATTCGGTAGTTATGAATTATTGTTCATAATCCTTCGAAAGATTATTATAGGACATAACACCATATGGTTGTTGGTTTGAAGAGTTGAGTTCATGTATGCTTTGTTATCGGTTTTGTCATCAACTGTAGCTCGAACGAAGGGACTACATCCTCTGTCATCTTTCGCTATTTCTCAATAGTCTGCTAATTCTCCGTTATCTCCAGTTACTGATCTTTATTAAATATATTCAAGAAAATATTAACTTCTAAGAAAAGCCGAACATCAGGAATTCTACGTATTGTTACAAATTCAATTTTGTTTTATAAATTTCAGAGGTGGGATGGAACCATCATTCTTAATGAACCTACTTATATTGCACACTTTGCCTGGGACTTTTCTTACCCTCTTGTTATTCTGTCTCAGATTAAAATATTATCCATCTTCACCCCCGGGGAGCATCACTGGATACTTTAGACCTACATTTTAAAATTTCCCTTGCCCTTGACGTAGAAGCTCCGATATCCTTCTGCTCTAGCGGAGCTTCCAGTGTTCAGATGTTTCTAATGGCCGGGTAGCTTTTTATCTTTCTGTTGCAAATTTTACTGATCAATACTCATTCTTTCTCTTTTTTTGCCAAACACACAAATTTTCGCCAGTCATCTGGACGTTTTTATGGAGCTCAAAGCTGGCATGTGTGATTCCTTAGCCTCCTCGATAAACACTGCCTTATCTATATCCTATCATTGCATAATCATATTTATACTCATTATTAATTAGTTACCCCCTCCCTAAAAGAGGTTAATGTGGCTAATTATGTAGTGCCACACCAGTTATTGTGTTAAGTATATAGTGCAACACCAATTAATATGTTAAACTTTCAAT
>JAHWFO010108553.1:372978-393376 GCA_023313115.1 Rhysida immarginata
TAGTGCTCACTTTCATTTTGTAAAGAACCTCTGTACAAAATTTCAAGTTTCAATGGTTTGGGCTGTGCGTTGATCACTCACTCAGTCAGTTTCTTCTTTTATATATATAGATTATTATTTAAAAATACTCCACTCTTGATTGATTTTTCACGTAGTTTATACATGGTTTAGTGTAAAACGTGCATTCATCCGAACAACTGTTCACCACTGTAATGCAGTGAAGGAAGACGAACAATCTCATGTCCACATAAGAATTTACACTGGCTTACCAAAAAAAAAGTTGTGATGTCAATTTACATTATAAATTCTGAAATGGGAAAGAAACCTGACGTAGGTAAAAAATTTGCACATGTTAGCGCACACGACAATCTTCAAATAGTGAAGATGTTACTATATCTGAGGAAGTTACACGCAGTCGCCGAAAAGACGTTTCAGAGTTCAAGAAGGGCCAAATCATTAGATGCACCAAGGGCAGAAATCCTGCAACGAGATTGTTGAAACCACTGGCGTATTATTAAATCGTGGAAACAGATGGGTGAACGAAAATCCTCGCGGAAAACTTGTGATCGAAAAGCGATCCTTAACAATAATGACCACTGATCATTAAAACGATTGGTGAAATGTAATCGTAAACAAACACCATGAAACTTACAAAAAGTTTCAATACGGAATTCAAAACCATTTCCACCCGGACAAAGACGAGAACTACGAGGACTGGGCTTAAACAGTTGTGTTCACTCATAGCAATTTCCAGATCGTAGGACTCATTTTAATAATTTATAGCTCTCTGATTCCACAAGAATAGCAAGAAACCACTAATCCACATGAAACTTTTATTTGAACGAATCCGCATTTCGCCTTCGTCAGCGTACATAGAGAGTTCTGTTCCGATGAAGTGGAAGAATTACAGAGTGATTTATATTGAGAAAAAGTAGATACAATCCAATTGCAAAGTATAAGTAAATAGCAGATAAAGCCCAATTGGTCCGTCCAATCCAGGTTCGTTGCTTCTGGCTCCTGCATTCAATCCATTGGGCAGTTTGGGAAGACGAAGATGTTTTGCTACTTCGTTCAGTTGTGTCATGTCCAAAGGGCCTGCGTCACTGTTCAGTAACCTCGCAGGGTCTTTGCCGGTGATGGCATACGACTCCAAGCAGCTTAATAACCTCGGTCACTTGAGCTACAGAGCTATGCAACATTACCATTGACAGCAGGAGCCAGCCGATGGTAATTTCCACGCCAGCAAGTGTCGGAGAAACGAGTGCTAACGAACCCTTTCAAAAATCGATGAGTCAACTTGCCTGAAGGTAAGTGTCTCATTCGTCAAACACATATCTGTGATAAGCTGCGGGTGTCAATTGCATATTTCTTCATTGTTCTAAGCCGCATTTCTAGATACGGATTTAAACTCTTATACCTTTCCGTGGCTATGAATATTCCCATTCTCTCTCGAATATATTGAGAGAGGAACAGGAGGGATTTTCCGTCAGCATACAAGCTTCATATTGCGGCTTTCCCTTACATGGTAATTAACTTTCCTAATTAGTGACCTTGTTGTTCTCTTTACACTATCTTTCTGAATGATGTACAGCATTGTAGACTATTTTATCTGATTAATCATGCCTTTGTGAAAACCTTAAGTTAAACGTCTGCCGTTTTACTTTCTATTGACAGAAATTTGACTGGACTATACTCTGTCCAACGAAAGAAAAACTGGGCGTGTCCAGTTAATTTTCCAATTTCAATTGTTAGCGATTGTTAGTTTTACTTAGCAACAATGTATAAGAATTGAAACAGGAAATTTAAGTAGACACGCCCAGTTTTTCTTTCCTTGGACAGAGTATAAGCCCTTGGCCTAAATTACTTTTTTTTTGCCTTCCAAGAGGGCTGCGTGTAACTTCACGTCAGGCTAAGTACTCCAGGACTTAATAGTGAATAGTGAATGCGACGAGCTTTCAGTTAAAGAGCTCGTCACCTGAGTATCATTATTTATTATGTTTTTGACGGCTTAGTGTCATGTTTTTAATAGTGTATTGCATTATCTAAATAGTGTGTCTTAATAGTGCATTTATTTTGTGAAGTGCACTGTGTGTACGAGCCTCTGCTCTTATTGGTCCTAATAGTGTTAAGCAAAAAAGTGAGCGACGAGTGTTTAGTGCTACCAATTCGTATTCTTATGACTTTCTTCTTAAGAGTGTGTCATTGAGAATTGCGTCACGTTTTCTCCAGTCAATGATTTTTTGACCCCATAGTGCTACGATTTGTTATAATTCTCATGCCAACTAGTGCGTGTGTGTTTGTGCATTACCTGAAAGCCAATAAGTGCAGTAAGTTATTGTGCCAGAATATATAACCAAGATCCATCTACGCAGTCTCGTAGCCGCATGTGTGCTATTCTTTTCTTTTGGTTAGCGACAATAAGTTTAATCGTCGTTCTTCAAGTCGAGGATAACTTTCGCCAAGTATTTTGATATAATTGATCCGGCTGGGCTCTTCTGCATATAGCCGAAATTCATCTGTCAATAGTGTACCACGTTGAGAAGTCCCCCATTTCATTATTTGAACAACGACGATCTGTTATCGGAGTTTAATAATAAGTTTTCAGTTACTCCCAAGCCTAACTTCCATTGATTGTGTAAGTCTTTGCTTTAATAAAATATATTGATTTTGACACGTGACATTTACACTTTTCTCACGTTTTCTGCCGTAAATTATATTTATTTCTTAGTTTCAAATTTATTTGCTAATGGGCTTTTGATTATTTTTATTTACTCGTTTTGATCTGAAATGCATTTCCACTGAACAGCATTCATTATTATTATTATCGACTGCTAACAACATGGCTAGTTTTACGCAGCAAGAATGGATCTAAACACAGGAAGCTGTGAATAGGAACCTTATAAAAAGTAAGAAAGGTGGCCGAATTGTTTCAGCACGGAGGTCGAATAAGTTATTACCTAAAAAAAATATTATTTCCCTTTCCATTATCGTAGGGAGTGTAAATCATTGATCTAATACTCATCCTTGTTTCTGTATTTCAGATTGCCAAGGATACTAATATTATCTTTCCTCTTCAGCAACACATGATAGTTTCCATTTAGCCTACCCAAGGGAATCCAAAAGGAATCTTGCAGATTTATAAAGAGAACGATGTAACGATTACAACAAAAGTATTCCCTTGATTTTTGTGCAAATCAATTCTGTTAAGTGATGGTGAATTTATTGCATTGTAGATTATAAGTTGAATGTATTATCAAATCAATAAATGACTATATAAAAAAAATTGACGTTTAAAAATTTAAGAGAGATGTCATTCTCCTCCTATTGCTGTTTACCATTCAAGAGCTGTCGATTGTAGAATTAAGCAACAGATTTATCATTAAAATCCTTTTCCTGCTTACAAGTTTGAAGTTCTATCTTTGCTGGCGAATTTTGAATATAAAGTTGAGTTGACAAAATACAAGTAGAGGTCGGTATACAGATGTAAATAGGTATATATATGTGTAAATGTTCGGTGTAAAAAGCTGTATACACGTGTGTAAATTTGTTTACATATGTGTAAAATATGTAAATATGCTGTACTGATGTGTACATAAGCATAAACATGTGTAACTGTTTAAACCTGTGTAAATAAGCGTATAAATGTGCCTAAAGTTGTGTAAATATGGAATACAGATGTGCTGTTCAGTCTGTTTGAAAGTGCATTTAATGCAAGACAAAATCAGAGTGGGATCAGTGAGTTACCCTGGAAAATGCCTCAGTTTATTTTGTCAGTCGTGATGGTTTCACTGTTGAGTGCGAGATAAGTGTAGGGTTTATTTTATATAATGTGGGACACTATCAAAGGCTTTTTTGTAATCAATGCAGGCCGCATGGAGGTGTCGAGCTTTATTGTGAGTTTGCCGAAAGACCACACAGTCTATCAGGAGTTGCTTCTTACAACCCATGTGATTTCTACGACATCCTTTTTGCTGCTCAGTGAGAATGTTGCTTGTGACTGTGTGTGTATATATTGTGTTTGCGATACAGGAAGTTATTATTTTGTAAAATGTAGGCACGGACTTGATACGTATATATTGTGTGGGATCTGTAATGTTATGTGACTTTGGTACCATGTATGTTATTCCTTGTGTGAGGAAATGTGGCAATGTCTGTGGTGTTTGCAAAGTGTTGGAAATCTGTTTTGCAAGGGTCAGATGCAAACAGGTGAAGCGCTTATACCAGAAGTTCTGAACCCTGTCTACACCTGGAGACTTCCAATTGTGAGTAAGTTTAATGACTTGTGAGAGTGCATCTGGTGTTATCTCAGTATAAGGCATGTTTGGTTGTGTGGATGCTAATTGCTCCTCTTCCCCTGATCCAGCTAGCTTCCCTATTATGTTCAACTGAGACAGATCAAAGAGACGACCAATAATGTTGGACGACCATTGTGTGTGTCTGTGCATAGTCTTTGTTTAACTGCTTATAGATTGTATTCTCGTTGTTTGCGAAAAACGTATTCTGTTGTATGTGCCAGTTTGTATCTCTTCAGGCGTTGATTTTTTTGCAGCTAACTTTTGTTTTAATGTGTCCATATATTCTGTAATGTGTTGATTGTGCTGCTTATGTCTGGTGTGTATTTTAATTTTCTTAAATAACTGTCTGAGGCCTTTGTTCTGCTTGATGAAGTGCTATTTTTAGTGTAGTGTGTAAGTCTACCTAAGTACTTGCGGATTTCGTCAATATCAGACTCAATCCTCTTTTACCATTTAGGTTTCTGTTGGGTGGATAACTTTTGTGTGTATTTATGGGTTGGTTTCTTCCCAGCATGGATATAACTGATATAACTGTAAGAGCCTCCGTGTACATAAGAAAGTGTATGCATTCTAAAGATAGATTTTCTTCAATGTATCGTGGTAAGATATCTGTGTTCATGTAAAATAAAATTTCCCTTGTTTTGCTGTTTATGTTTATTTTAGGTATATCTGGTGTTTGTGTGGGATCTGTTCCCGTGTAAACTGCAAGGTATCTTTGTAGGGTGTCTTTCAATGTTTCAATAATTATATATTTTTGTGTTGTGGGGGAATATCATGGTGAGTGTTCATTGTTGAGTGTGTTTTTTTCAAGTTCGTTAATGATGTCAGTGTTAGTATTTGACTCTGTGAGATGGCCGGTTTGTGTAGATGGCCCGTGTTTTTCTTGCTGTTGTGCAACTTCTTGCTTTATTTTCCGTAGCGTGGGTAGGGGTATTAAATTGTTCTTAACAATTGTTCGACGTTGATCTGCAATGCGTTGTTCAGTGATTGTGATATGAGGATAGGTCTCTTTCAAAGTGTTATATGGGTAATTTTCACGAAAATGGTACAAATCATGTCCGACACTTTTGAATTTTTTTCAGAAAATTTCAGAATTGCTACCAATTAAACATTCTTTAAATTATTCTTCATTTAATTTTGTAAAATTTGGTGTTTATTGTTTGAGTGAAGTGATTTATAAAAGTTCTTATTTTTTATTTTAAAAACAAGTTGGACAAATCAAGAGGTAAAGCATTATTTAAGAAATTGCTTAAATACTACACCTATGTAAATTATCAATGACACTGCATCTCTTACGTAAAAATAATTTTATCAACAAATTTCATTAAAAATATCTTTTTTAATAAGAAAAATTATTCCAACTAAATGTCCCAACATTTTATGTGTATTGGAATGTCCACTATGTTACAGCCATTTCAAAAATAAAGTAATAAATTGAATCTAGCAACACTTTTGAGATGACTAAGTGGTACAACTGCTATGTTTAGTCAGCCATTTGAATTCCACAGTCAACAAGCAAGGTAAGACTCATTCTTTTTCTCTAATGGTTAATTTGAGTTTTTTAATGTCCACTATGTTACATTCAAATTAATGATAAAAAGAAAGTTTCTTTCCTGAAATTGCATATAAATTAGTAAATTTAATATTATTTTTTCATTTAATATTATTTTCTTAATTATTACCTTTTTATTTTTACTAGAAAAGTTACTTTTAGACTTAATTGTCCACTCTGTTATTAGTCCATTCTGTTACATACTCGGGACATATGTTTTTGCATGTAAAATGAGAATAAAACAAAGTAAGTATTTATGTGGATCGTACTAATGAACAGATTAAAAGCACAACACTCTTTAACCACAACTCTCTTTAACCACAACACTCTTTAAAAAAAGGCGTTAAACAAGAAATAAAACAAAAAGAATGAAAAAATAAGGTCTTAAAAGAAGGGGAAATACTTGTGTCATTCGACATTATCTCTTTATTCCCCAGTATCTCAATTCCAGAAACCATTAAATTTCTGAAAAAGATTTTGAAGAAGAATCAGATTCCCAAAAATATTAGAAAGGAATGTAAAAATTTAGTTAATTTATGCGTTAATAACAACATCTTTAGTTACAAAAACAAAGTTTATAAAATGGTTGGGGGCACTCCGATGGGATCTTGTTTAAGCCCTATTTTGGCGGAAATTTTCCTTAAAAATGTTGAGGACATTTTAGAATCTTCTGATTTCTACTTTCCGGACACTTGGTACAGATATGTAGATGATGTATTCACGATTTTTGATACCACCAAATGTGACATTGGTTCGTTTGTCCAACACATCAATGGTTTCTTTCCATCAGTACAATTCACAGTCACGACTGAAAACAATCAGTGCCTTCCGTTCTTAGACATTAAGATTTCTAGGTTTAAAGAGTCGCTATCATTTGATGTGTATAGAAAACCTACAAACAGTTTAAAGTACATACATAATGATTCCAGTCATCCCTGGAACCAAAAACTTTCAGCTTTCATCTATATGATAGATAGAGCATTGAATATTCCATTGAGCCCGTCCAAATTTAAAAAAGAAATAGCCATTATTCAAAACGCGGCCAACAAAAACGGGTATAGTTCCAAGCTTATTTTGGATTAGTTAGAAAAAGAAGGTTTAAAAAGTTCTTATCAGGAATCACTACTTTTAAAAGGAACATAAATAACCGGAAAATCATTTCCTTGCCCTACAACAAGGCTCTTATAAGCAGAATAAGTTCGATACTTAAGCCCCTTAATGTCTCTCTCGCTTTCAGCAATCCAGGTCAAATGAAGCAACTGCTGGGCAATCCTAAGGACCAGATCCCACCACTACAAAAATCAGGCATCTACCAGGCTCAATGTAACCAATGCCCTATGATGTACAAAGGGCAGACGTTCAGAAGCATAGAAACAAGATTTAAGGAGCATTTAAACCACACAACATTCGGCAGAAGCAATCAGTCAGCCATCGCGAAGCATTCCCTGGATACGGGCCACGAATTCCATATGAATAGTGTGAAATTAATAAAATCGGTCAATAAAAAATACTTGTTAGATTCTTACGAAAGCTTAGCTATAAATAAAACGGATAAGCAGTTACTGCTAAATTCGGACAGGGGCCCCATTGGTGAATCTAGTTTGATCCAATGGGTGGCCCAGTTACCAAAACGGTGATCACCTTTTCGGGGGGTTTTTTGTTTCTATTGGTTATTGTTCACTATATATACCTTGCTAATTCAATAAACAAGTCTGTCCATATCGGTAAGTTTATACAGGATCTCCTTTTGATTATGATACAGAAGATGAAGACTCACGACAATAAGCTTGTGAAAGGGATACTGGAGAACTCAATGAATATGAACTGGCATACGAAGTATCGTAAACCGAGGCACGTTCTTGACATCAATTTTGAAGATATTAGCAACGTCTCTTTCCCAGACTACTGGAAGATGTGATAATCTTATTTCTCCTTGTATTTTTTATTTCGTTTGTTTTTTGTTTCTGACAATCGTCAATCTTACTTTCTTTTTTGTATAATATGGAAGACCGCTTGGGTTGGTTAGGCTTCTTGACTACCTCAGTGTATTTCCTTTGGAGTTTATTCTGGTTAGATGAGCTTTGTGAAAGCGCTGCTTTCGTCCCATCCTAACGAATGTACACTTCACTGTTCGATTGTTGATTGTCGAATAAACAAGTCAGTTCTCTCAAGAATCTCTCGAGGTTCTCCTTGTCTGCTGAAGATGAAAGCAAAGCTTTCGAATGACGTTTACAGGTTGTATTGTTTTTTTCATTCTTTTTGTTTTATTTCTTGTTTAACGCCTTTTTTAGTTGTGGTTAAAGAGTGTTGTGCTTTTAATCTGTTCAAAATGAGAATCTATGTGTTTTGAGAAGAAAGTTTATGTTTGCCTAATGAAACAAACTCTTAATGCAAACAGAATACCAAGGAATAAAATAAATAAAGTTTCAGATATTTATTCCTCTGCTTCGTCAAGCGAGTCCAGTGGTATATTTGATGACGAACAGGCAATTAAAGAATTGAGTGCTAAAGTGTGAAAGCCAGGACATACATGCCTGTTGAATTTAAAGCTGGTGGTGCTAGAAAATTAACATATAAATATGTTGTCGTACCTCAAAATTACATTGAAAAAGATGAAGTTAAAGTGATGAGCTTAAAAGCAACAAATAACAAGCGAAAATTATTTAAAACTACTGACCAGATATCTCCTATGTTCATTTTGATCAAATTATAAAAATCCTACCAGAGCCAAAGTTAAAACCATTAGGTGGAAGTTTATATTATGAATTTCTATATGCTCTTGATGTTTTCCAAAAAAGCTTGATACAAGGTAACCACAAAAGTTCTTGCCATTTTAATGTTGCCATAAAAGGAAGTGAGAGAAGATATGCAAATGAGTGTTCAGTGTGGTGCAAAATCTGTCAGGGGGAGCAGGATGGTTAACCTGTATAAATACATGGCTTCTGGGCATTCACATCAATCACATCTCGAAAAGAAATGAAGACAAATGGAGGTATTGAACGAGATGGTTAGTTGTTGTTTGCTTTATGACTTCAAGGTGGGCTTGTCACCAGCAGCTCAAATCGCCGAATATGTCTTGCACTTGGGGATGATGCTGTGAATGAACGTACCACAAGGAACTAGTTCCAGAAATTCAAGTCGGGATAATTTGCCATTTCTGATGAACCCTGCAGTGTTCGACCACAAGCCTTAGATGACCAGGTGTCACGGAATTTGGGACCCGATCCGGAAAGAAAAAGATATTCCGCGACTCGAATATTTATCAATAGTGACTTTAAGCGGAAACAAAAAGAGACCCCCCCCCCCGGGAAAGGAGAATGGTTCGTTCGCGCGAGTTGCGAGACGGAGCCATGAAGGGAAGAGGGGAGCGCGACTGAAATCAGTTGTTTTGCCGTCGATAGATACGGGGGAGAGCCGAGAGCACGACGTTTCGTGCTAGTTCGACGCTTTGTGACAATGTCACAGGAGAGAAGAATGCCTCTCTGACAGAATTGAATTGCAGGAGATTCGCCAAAGGATACCGGGCGAAGCCTGAACATGAAATTAATGATTTATGTTTTTCCAGTTCAAGCAAGCATCGCGGGAAAGCCAAGCAGCCGTCTCGAGTACGAGAGGAACCCCGTCAGAGGAAATGTTCGGAGATTCGACTCCCTGCTGCCGTAGAGCTGACTGAGCCCGTCGTATCCAGTACTCACGGTAATGACTTTTTGATTCACCTTATCGCTACGGACATTCGAATATTTTTGAGCGGATTACAGCTCTCCCATTTGACCTGCTGTCTTATTGTTGTATCGATAGACAGTCGGAAAATTTTTGAAGAATTAAAATTTATGCAATGCTTCGAGGGCTTAAATAACCCTACAGGATGTACAGTTCCGCTGAAGTCATGAGGCACAGACATTAACTGCGTTAAGGGCACAGAATACAGGACAGCAGGCTTGCCAACGTCCACTTGCTGATGCTGAATGGAGAAATGTACGTTTGCAGTTTACAAGAGGCATTTTTGTAAAGGCGGCTTTTAATTATGATTCAACTATAGATTATAGTAATCATACACTTCATTATTTTGGTCGCATGGACAAACAGTGTACATATTGTTTAGCTATTAAATGGAAAGATGAACGAACAGGATTGTTGTTTCCATCCATTAATAGAAGAGCCATCAGAGCCATTAAAATTGCTTCTATCTTATGAAACAGAGGAGTCTAGACATTTTCTTAACCATGTAAGAAAATATAATTATTGCTTCCAGATGACATGGTTTGGTGTAGATCAAAAAATTGCAATGCCTGAATTTGCACTTACTATTCAAGGCCAAATATATCATTTCATTGGTGCACTTCTGCCTGTGGTCAATTAGCAATTAAATTTCTCTAAATTTATTTCATTGGACATGAAGTCGTACAAACCGATAAACGTTGCGATTATATTAAAGGTGTGGAAAGTCAAAGTCAGAAAATAGCTTGAGGTTCGTCCTGCTGGCGACGATGTAATTCTGATTGTTCCAGCCTCTCCGCTATTCTTAAAGCTCTTTGACGTCCAGCCTGTTCCTATCGCCTCTGCTCAGCTTGAAAAGAGATTTCACTACTTCGGGCAGCCCTGTTTGCTTGATCGGCGTTGAAAGAATTATTAATCAGCTACCCTCATGCTCATCCATATGTTTTGCGTCACCTTCACTCACTTTCGGCCATGACGGTTTTGGAAGGCAGACCTTCCCATTGACTTCAAGTTTGTTCAATGAAATTTTGCATTATAGATGCTGAAATTTCAGATACGGTGTCTTACATCAGTATATAGTAATTTCACTTCTATAAAAGAAATTAATCAATAAAATAATAGTTAAATTATGTTAAATTAAACTTACAATAGTATGTAACTAAATAGAAGCGCACTAGAGTGTCTGTAAGGAGAGTGGCGACAACTTGGAACAGATTTTGATTGGTTAACGCTCCAGACGCCATAGTTCTCCCAAAATAGCATGCCGTTTGCATTACAGATATAGAGAAATTAATAGTTTTCGTTCCGTTTTTCGTTTTATTGTGCATGTTTCTTAATTTTTGCTAATAAAATTGCATTATTAAAGTTTAAAAGTTGTGGTTTTATTAGAGCCGCTTTAAAATAAATGGTTGAAGTGGCGAAGAGGAAAAGGGAAAAACTTTCGGCAGCTGTTACGATAAACGTTCGCACTAACCCACGCTAAAAAATCTTTGTGATTCCATTCAGGCCATGTGAAATACGTTCTCTCATTAGTTTCTCTGCTTTTTGTTTCATTAAAGAGTTTCCTTTTCGGCCAATGCATACTTAACTAAAGCATGACATTGACTGCATTGGATGTCATCTAAGTCAGCATCTGTTACAATAAACGTTCGCGCTAAACCACGCAAAAAATTCTTTGTGATTTCCAGTCAGGTTTGTGAAATACGTTTCCCCATTAGTTTCACTAGTATTTCGCCTCATTAATGTCTTTCATTTCGACAAATTTCCGCGGGCAGGGGTAACCATGTTGCTCAAGTATAACATTCGCCACTGTGACCATCACCTAAGTCGGCAGCAGATACAATAAACATTCACGCTAAAATGTTTTTCTGATTTTTCAGAATGGGTATGTAAAATACGTTTATTTGAGGTTCAGACTAGGGTTTTCATGACCATCGAATGAGTTGGTAACGCAATGGTGGCTTTCAGTGAGGGGGCTTTGGAAAAAGCCCCCTCACTGGTCGCTATGTTACCAACCATTCGATGGTCGAAAAACCTATAGTCGGCGAGCTGCATGATGTTCGACCGTGGATCGCCCGTTGTTTAAGGTTTAGGGGTGTCTCATCGGTGTGACAGTTTAATCGTTGCTGGAGACCTCGGGATGCTCTGGATGACCAGGGTTTTCACACGGGTTGTTGGCTGGCGTATTTACGGGTTGTTGGAGTATTTTTTAAATAACGTGTACCAAACTTCATAATTGAGTCACCTCAGAGACGTAAAAAGTTGAACAAGTCCTCGAAAAGTACACTTGTGGAGAAAAGCTTTTATGCCAAAGATTTATTTTATCCTAAGTGGAACCAATTTTCATGTAAGAATTAGAGCAAAATGCACTGCAAATTGTTAGGGTTATTGTTATAAACGAGTAAAATTGTAGAAAACTCAGGGTAAAGTAGTCATCCTAAAGGACACACAAACCCATTGGTTCTCATCAAATCCTATGTGTGGTAAGCTTTGGGGCAATACATATTGGACTGAGTTAACCGAAAACGTACGAATTAATAAGTCTCACTTCGGTAAAGATATTGGTAATTTTCACACTTTATAGTTCTTGTTTGTAGAATATACCAATATCCTAATCATCTTTTGTAATGTTTAATCTTTAATTTTATAAACAACCTGTCTTCTATCACCATTTTTTGAAAAAAAACTCAAACCTTATGGCTTCATCGACAGGAAATAACATTTCATTTCGTTCGTGAAATAATCACGTGAGTTCTGCCCTGCAATCATACCACAACTGCAGAGGAGGTATGCACTCGCAGTTTCTAAGACAGGGTAACACATCTCGCATGTTGTCATCAACTAGCTACAGAAGGTGTTGTCTGTACTCTTTTGTGTTACACCTCAAACTGCAGCCCTGTAAGTCCTTGTTTACAGGTCAGAGGATAATCAAACCTTAGACATCGGATATTAGGAGTTTAGGCTGTGACTTTGTATGCGGAGAGAACACTTTGCATTGGTTTGTCTCTGCATAACAGATCCAAACTAACCAGGGTTTTCGACTTTGTTGTAATTTTCCAAGTCCACAGTCTAGAGATCGAGATTCAGGTACCATCTGCGTGAAGAATCAGAGACCTGTAGTGGTTTTGCAATTGCAACTGAATCAAGAATCACCCTACTGAGTAACCTTCACAGGGTTGACACCACTGCTAAGATAAATAAATAATAAGACTTTTTGAAATACATCTAAAATTGATTTTTAAACAAACCTGTATTTAATGAACAATAAAGTCGTTATATAAGTTGAAATGTTTATGTTTTTTAATTCCTTGAGAACGACTGAAATCATATTGTCTTCTCAGAATGTGAAGGTAGGTATCTGGAGACCCATAAAGTCGAGACGAGAACATCAGCTCGATAAATACGAAAATTTTTTAAGATAAAATGCAAAGAAGGAAATTTAGAATTCGAACATTGAAAATCAACCAAAAAGCATTCAGTAAAACTGTTGAACTTATAAAAAGTAAATTTTAACAAGACACCGAAGATTGAAAAAGAAAATGACGTTGGTTAAACGCAGTACACTAAGTAAAACACGCTGGACAATATTATCTAAACTGTGATGACATTGAGAGTGAAAAAAAATACGAAACCAAAGTAAGAAAGTAATATAAAAACAGAAAAATCATTGATTGTCGAAATATTGAAAGTAAAAAAATTCAGACTTTTTTGTGTTTGCAAGAAAACAAGCCGTCTTTTTCAAAAAAAAATTACCATGTGAAATCATCAGACAAGGTAAATTAACTGAACATTTTTTTGACTTTCAGGAAATTTTGGGTAACTGAAAAGCTGCCCTCGTAAGAAGTGGTGAATTCAAAAACCACCCATTTTAGTTTTTACGCTCAAACAAAAGTTGACATTTTAAAATGAAATTAAGCTTGAAATCCCATAGAGCAATAAAATCAACTGCCCATTTTCCCCCTTTCAGATGATTTTGCGTGATCGAAAAACGAACCCAGCAGGTTTTCGTGAAATGAAATACCCGCTCTTGTGATTTTGTGAGCCAAAAAAAATAGCGTCTGAAAGTTTTCGTGTATTGGAAAATTCGTCAAGCGTATAAAAACCATTAATGAAAAACAGTACCCACGAGACTGCAGCGCAACTCATTTCAACTCAACACCATCGATTAACCCTGACCAAAAATACATGTCATATGTTTGGTTATTAGGGAAATGTATGTTATATTTTTCAAACTTTAGATATTCGACCAACCAACCAACCACCTAACCGACCAATACTTTAATTTTAGGAGCCCTGTTATATAATGAATGACATTTTTGGTTGAAAAGTTAAGAATATGTACATATGTAGAATCAGTACATATTCAGTTCATCAAAAATAATATTAACACCGAGTTAATTGTAATTCACACAGCACTAATGAATTTGGTGAATGTCATAAGGTGAATTGGTGAATGAAAGTGTCAAACGCATTTAAAACTTTAGTGATGGAATGACAGTTCAATATAATTATTATAATAATTCCGTCAACTTATTTCAGCATAAGGAGTTCTTTGAAAAAGTAGTTGACTGGAACAAACCACTGAAAGGATAAAAAACCTGTGAAACTAATAGGTAAACTTCAATGTTTACCCAAACCAACGTATTTCACGTACACAGACTGAAAATCGCGAGGACTTTTTAGCGTGGTTTAGCGCAAACGTTTATCGTAACAGATGCAGACTTAGATGATGGTCACTGCAGCGAATAATATACTTGAGCAACGTGGTTAGCCCTGCCCTCGCAAATTTGTCAAAATAAAAGACAATGTTTTGTCGGCAGTCAACAAGCGAGCCTTTGTTGAGATGCGGGCAGAAACAGGTTTTATCAGCCCATTGTTTTGTCTCATCTTTGTTGCGAAAAGATGATGCTGTTGCGGAGCAACCAATTTCTTAGCCACCTGATATTTGTTGCCTCGAAGCGTCTCGTCTGCTTTTGCCCATGCGTTCCAGTAGCCTCACCTGAAACGAAGTAAATGCCTTTCCCTTCTCTATCTCATAAATATAAGACGTAACAGTGGTGTCAGAAGTGGGATCCTCGTAGGGAAGAAGCACGAACAGTCGAGCGAAAAGACGATCGTTCTGGAAGTAAATGAACGTTCAGCGTGAAAGAACAGATACAGCCATATTGGGGAGTGAATTTCTTAAGAAATTAGAAGCCACTTACCTCGAAAGACTATTTCTTGTTAATCCACCATGGCAGTTCCACCTGAACTTATGCAGGAACTTATTAAATTATGAATACTGCACCGACTGGATGCTCATTCAACATTTCCTCCATGGTTTAAGGTCGTCTGGTGCTAGAGATGAAGTTATTGCCAAGCAACCAGAGAAGTTTGATGTCGCCTTCGAAATAGCTCAGAACCTAGAAACAGGACCTGGGCCATAGCCAAAGCAGTTACTGGAACTAATATTCCCAACATGCCCTCCAGTGAACCAACGAATCGTTTGGGTATGAAAAACCCTCAACAAAGCCAGTACTGCGTGGTCGAGTCCAGAGGAAAAGTTCATCGACCCGACTGAAAAATCGATATTCACCCAAATCAGGGATAGAGAATAGTCCTACTGCGAGAGGCAAATCTCTACCGAAAAAACCATGTGGAAGAAACGGCGGTCAACACTGGGCAGACACCTGCCGGTATAAATCAGCAACATGCTTTTCCTGCAGAATAACCAGTCATCTAGCGAAGCGCTGTTTGGCCAAGACCAGGAACACATAACGTTCCACCACCAATGATGTACCAGTCGATAGAGTTCAGACCCTCAGCAAGATACATGAGGAAATAGTACAGCATGTGAACCAAATGTCATCGAGGTGAAGATCGATGGTGAACCAATTGAAAAGGAGGTCGACACCTGTGTTCCATGTGGGATCATGGGCATCACCAGGCTTCGAAGGATTAAGCCGCAGATACACCTGGAAAAATCGGATCGGCAATTCAAAAGCTGTACCGGTCATCAGGTCCGTTGCCTGGGGAAGACTTATGTGCGTATATCGGTGGGGAACACAACGCAGTGACTGAATCTGTATGTGGTCGAGGGTGATTCCACTGCGCTGATGGGGCATGACTGGATGGCTAGTTTTGCAAAAGAAATAGATTTTGTTTGTTTTTGCCGGTCCAAGCCATGCATGAGCAAAAAAAGGAACACTTACCCAAGATCAACAAGTCCTGCTAGACAGTCTGCTTGAGGAGTTTGCTTGTTTATTCCAACCAATAGTGGGGAAACTGAAAGAACCCCCAGCTCAAGTAGATTTGGTCCCAGAGGCAACCCCGATTTTCGCAAGGGCAAGAGATGTGCCCCTCGCCCTGTGAGATGAATATGCTAAAGCAATTGAACTCAAGCTGCGAAAAGGGTTCTATGAAAAGTTAGGCTTCTCAAAGTGGGCATCACCAACTCATGTGGTCCTAAAGAAGAATGGTGCACTCCGGATCACAGGGAATTATAAGCCTATGGTTAATAAACAAATGATCGTAGATGAACACTCAATACCAAAAATTACGGACATTTTTAACAAGATGCGAGGTGCAGCGTGGTTTAGCCACCTGGACATAACAGATGCCTACACTCACTTATCAATAGATGAGAAATTCCGTGAGGTGCTGACGCTAAGCACGCCAACTCATGGACTCGTTAGACCGATCAGGGCAATGTAGGGAGCAGCCAACATAACTGCGCTGTGACAACGACATGGTCAATTATTTCGACGATATAATCGTCTTTGCACGACTTCATTCAAGCATTGCATGAGACCATGGAACACTTGAAAGCATTTGGCCTGCATTTGAACAGGAAAAAATGTGTTTTCGTGTCCACAGCACTCACTTGCTTAGGTCACGTCATTGAAAAGAACAGCCTACATAAATCGAATGAGCACATTTAGGCAATCCAGAATGCACCCAGGCCAGCAACCGCAGAACAACTACAACTGTTCCTGGGAAAAGCCACCTATTATAACGCCTTCATATCGAACTTGTCTCCCAAGCCAAGCCATTGTGGAAAATACTCTCGCAGCAGAAGTTCGAGTGTTCTCCAGAGGCCAAAATGGCCTATGAGCATTAAAAAGACTTTGATCTCTCCACAAGTCCTCATACAATATGACCCCTCGTAGCCATTGATACTTGTGACTGATGCCAGCAGTTACGGCCTAGGAGCTGTTCTCTCCCACCGGACAACTAGCGGACTTGAAAGACCCATTACATACACGAGCCGTTCATTGTCAGAGACTGAACGAAAATACCCCCAAATCGATAAGAAGCACTTGCCATAATATGGGCCGTCAAAAGGTTCTTCAACTATTTGTATGCAAGGAAGTGTGAGTTTATTACAGACCACAAGCTGCTCACTCAAATATTCCACCCCCACAAGTCTCTTCCAACGCTGTGCATCAGCCGGATGGCAAATTACGCCGAATTTTTGACAAATTTTAACTTTTCAATTACTTACAGATCAACTAAGGAACACACCAACACAGATTACTGCTCGAGACTCTTGACCGTCAACTAAGTGGAAGAAAAGGAGAAGATAGTTTCGAACTGTTCTTCGTCCACTAGATGACCAGCTTCCCGTTAGGTCGGAATTCATCGCAAAAGCCACCAGGAGTGATGCGAGATTGGGTAGGAACGTGCAGGAGCTAGAGAGCGGACATGATCTAGTCCGAGCCGGTTACAAATCGCCCAAGGATCACTACACCATTAGTGCCGGATGCTAGATGTTCGAGCGTCGAGTGGTGATTCCCCCATCTCTGCAGCAGCCTATCCCGAACGATTTACACACCGGACACTTGGGGATGGGCAAGATGAAGGGCCTAGCCTGTTTGTTTGTCTACTGGCCGGGCATTGATGAAGATATTGAACACACTGCCAAATTGTGTGTTGAGTGCGCGACACATTCGAACGCACCAGCCCAATAGCGGTGCCACCATTGGGAATATCCAAAAGGGCCCTGGGAGAGAGTCCATCTAGATTACGCAGGACCTATTGCCTGACAGATGCTCCTCATTATTGTTGACGCCTTCAGCAAATGGGTGGAGGTGAAAGTGACAGTGACGATGACTGTCGGAGCCATGATGGCAATCTTGGATGAACTCTCCATGGCGTATGGAGTGCCGTCCACCGTCGTTACAGACAATGATTCCCAATTCACCTATACCGAATTCTCCACTTTTTTGCAAGAGCGTGGTGTGAAATTTCATAAGCGCATGTAACCCTACCACCCCGCCAGTAATGGGCAGGCGGAGCGCTATGTGCAGACCGTGAAAAACACTTTAAGAGCAATGGGCACAACACGAGTGACGTTAAATAACTTAAATACATTCCTGGAGCAATACCGTAGAGCACCACACGCCACTATCGAGGAATCACTGGCCAAGCTCTTCTTGGGAAGAGAATTGCGCACGCACCTGGATTTCATGCGTCTGCAGGAGGCCAGCCAGTATGTTTGGCAGAAACAGCAAAGCCAAGCGACGCTGAAATACCACTACCTGCAAGAGGGATAAGCAGTGTATGTGTACCTGGGGAGGCCTACCTGTGAGAAATGGGTGTCAGGCGTTGTGTTTCCTAGGTTGAGAGATTTGCACAATGAAGTGGTGTGGGCGAGGAGCGTTCGAAATGGCACATTGACCAGCTGAAGCCTCGTCTATTCGAATCATACAGAGGTAGTGTGCCTCGCCGGCCGGGAGCATGTGCCACGGTGAAGCGATGTGGAAGAACGTCCTCGTAGCGGAGAAGACAACGGCAGCCAGTCTTCAAGACAAACGCCGGTCGTTCTTGAGCTGGAATGAGCCGAGTACAACCAGTTCAGCAAACAGATCTGCTTGACAGAGCTGACGCAGCCCGAACCTTCGGCTCTTGCAGCAGATAGACAACCTATTCATCCACCAGTGGTCGCCGGGTCTCACCGTGAACAGTGGACGGAAGTGCCAGTCGCCCCTCAGCGTTTGACACGTGAATGTCTACCACCCGAGCGGTATTCTCCCTAGCTCAAGTGCGATGGGAGGGAATGTTGTGTCGGCAGTCAACAAGTGAGCCTTTGTTGAGCTGCGGGCACGGAAACTGTCGTGATAGGTTTTATCAGCCCATTGTTTTGTCTCATCTTTGTTGCGAAAAGATGATGCTGTTGCGGAGCAACCAATTTCTTAGGCGCCTGATGTTTGTTGCCTCGAAGCATCTCGTCTGCTTTTGCCCATGCGTTCCAGTAGCCTCACCTGAAACGATGTAAATGACTTTCTCTTCCCTATCTCATAAATATAAGATGCAACAATTAATGAGGCGAAAAACTAGTGAAACTACTGGGGAAACGAATTTCAAATAACCTGACTGGAAATCACAAAGAATATTAGCGTGGTTTAGCGCGAACGTTTATCGCAGCAGATGCCAACTTAGATGACATCCAACGCGGTCAATGTCATGCTTGTCATGCTTGAGTTACGCAGTAACCTTTGCGTATGCATTGGCCCAAAAGGAAACACTTTAATGAGTTGAAAAACTAGAGAAAGTAATGGAAGAATGTATATCACGTAGCCCGAATGGAATCACAAAGATTTTTTAGCGTGGGTTAGTGCGAACGTTTATCATAACAGCTGCCGACTTAGGTGGTGTTCACCGCAGGGAATGTTATATTTGAATTACGTGATATCCTTGCGTACGCATTTGCTGACAAAGAAACACTTAAAGTGAAAAACCAGTGAAACAAATAGAGAAACGTATTTCACGTATCCTGTCTAGAAATAAAGTTTTTAGCGCGAACGTTTTTCTTAACAGCTCCCTACTGGATAAGATCCAACGCGGCCAATGTTATATCCTTGCATAAGCATTTGCCGAATAGGAAACACTTAACGTGGTGAAAAACTAGTGAAACTAATGGGGAAACGTATTTCATGTACCTTAACTGGAAGACACGAAGATTTTTTTAGTTTGGGTTAGTGCAAACGTTGTTAGTAGAGGTCAGCTGAAAACCCCGAGTATACTGTTAGTCCTCACCCAAGTATACTGAAAACCCAAGCATCGTACAAAATTGTTAATAGGAACCCACTGCATACACTTTCACGTTTTCAGTTGAAATAACAGCAACAATAAAAAATCATAAGCCTCGTGTTAATAGTAAAAAGAACAGTTGAATTGAAAAATTAACAACTGTTTTCAATTCATTTTGGGAAAGCACCCTTTTTTAACACTGGCAGTTAACCTGTTACATGCAAGTTAACATAAAGATACCTTTCAGTATACACGGGCACAGATCCCACACAAAGACCAGGTATACCTAAAATAAACTAACAGCAAAACAGGCGAAATTTTATTTTACATGAACGTATGTATCTTACCACTGTACAGTGAAGAAACTATCTGTAGAATACATACACCTACTTATTTACACTGGGGCTCTTACAGTGATATTCACACAGGGTAGGAAACCAATTCAAAAACACGCAAAACTTATACACCCAACAGAAACTAAATGGCAAAAACGGATTGAGTCTGAGATTGACGAAATCCGCAAGCAGTTAGGTAAACTTACCCAGTACACTAAGAACAAACGTCTCAGACAGTTATTTAAAAAAATTGAAACACACACTGGACATGAACAGCACAATCAACACATTACAGAATATATGCACACATTGAAACAAAAGTTAGCTGCAAAAACACAACGTCTGAAGAGATACAGAACATGCACTCTGCATAAACAGCAGAACAAGTTATTCGCAAACAATGAGAAGGCATTCTATAACCAGTTAAAAAAGATTATATACACACACACACACACACACACACACACACACACACACACACACACACA
>JAHWFO010108553.1:411559-446935 GCA_023313115.1 Rhysida immarginata
AATTTCTTTTACGGATAGCACCAGAGGAAGAGCGAATATCAACAAAATTTGTAAATAACATTAAGAGTACCAACAAAAAATTTTTGTAAACAATTTAAAAAATGCTGATCGGCCATAACAAGTCCTGGACCAGAGCGTCAAACACAGATAAAGATGATATAAATTTAGCAATTCTATTCATTTTATTGTTCAAACGTATAGACAAATAAAAGCTTCTCGTGTTCCAAATTATCATCCCGTAATTAATTCTAAACAAGACAAGATGATTATATAAAGTATAAAATGTGTATCCCTTAGTAAAAACATTTCTTAATCTATAAAATAAACCAAATATTAGTTAATTAATAATTGAATATGCTCGTTAAAGGAACCAGAGTCGTCGTAAGTAATACCAAGATCCTTGAATAATTTAGTACGTTTGAGAGCAGTATTACAAATTGTATAAGGATAATTAATAAGAAGGTCCTTTTTGGAGATAGACATAAACATGGTCTTATTAATGTTATTTTGCAGATGATTCCGCCTAGCCCAAATTTCCAAATTAGATAGTTGTTGTTACAAGACAACACAATCCCCCGCGGATTTAATTTTATATGAAATCTTAACATCATCGGCATAATCGAAGAAATTAACTTCATTCATATCCACATAGCAACCGACATCAACTAAATAGAGCACAAACAATAGGGGACCAAGTGGAGATCAATGAGGTATACCACTAGTGGTCCTCATGATCGGAGAAGCATGTTCAGGAATACGAACTCTAAACATTTATAATCTAACCGTTCTTTTAACCCCTTCAGTCACCTTGGCAACATATGTTTCCAACTTGTATCTTGGACGTTTACCTTGTCAAAAGTGCGGTATTTTTTTATGTTTTGTAAAATTTCGTACTAAATAAATGACATGAATAAAATCTGTTGATTCTCTAATAAATATGTATATTTCGGTAGCAAATATAGCCATACATGTAAAAAGATAATAAAAAATGTTAATAAATAAAAAACTGCTGGTTATGTTTAATGTAACAGTATCAATATAATAAATGTAAAAACAAAATTTTTACAATCGAATTTAAGGTCTGTGTCTGAAGGGGCTACGGAGAACAGCTGCAGCATCACTGACACCCAAATATTTTAATTTAGCAATTATCCTAGTATGATTTATTGAGTCAAATGCTTTCGAGAAATCAATATATACAACATCCAACTAATCATGTGTATCTAAGGCACCACATACATGTATAAAGTGGACCAATAAGTTTGACTCCGTCGAGCGACCCTTCACAAAGCCATGTTGCCATACTGGGAGAATCGAACTAAAGTAATTATTGATGTCCCTAGATAAAAATAAATCCAAAAATTTGGCCGGAAAAGCCATTAAAGTGATAGGTCTGAAATTTTCAATCGTCTTTTTACCGATAGAGTTTGGAATGGGAACACAATAAGTAAATTTCCAAGAGTCAGGGTAAATGCCCGTGGAGATTATTTCATTAAAAATACGACTTAAAGGCAAAGCAAGCGCACAAATATAGCCCAACCAGGGATCCCAATACGTCAACGCTTTTTGAACATTTAATCTTTCTAGCCAAAGCATTGATTTCGACAGGGTTGATATCTGAGAAGTGAAATTTGTTGGATATATGAGAGAACTTTTCACGAAATTCAATCTCATCAAAAGAAAAATCGGTTTCGACATTGTTAGACATTGTTCTTTGAAAATAAGAGGCCACACCATTAAGGTTGTCTTTCAGAAAATTTTAAAAAGAGTCGGGGTCAATATTCCTTCCTCTCCCAAGAAGCTTGTTGGCAACCCTCCAAAAGTCTTTGGGATAATAGTTGAGATCGTTCTATTATTTTCGAAAGAAAGTTTAAAATATTTCCTCATCTTTGAAAAATTTTGATAATCATTTACATCTTTACTTCTCTTCCATTTACGATGTAAATACTGCCTTGTAAACCAGCATTTCCTCGTCTCCTTTGACACCCATAGTGGAAAAGAAGCGCCAACCCCTGCACTACTTATACGCCTGCATTTAACTGGAGGAACATAAATTCCGATGGCTTCATTAATAATTACATGAAAAGATAGAACCATATCAGATACACTTTTCCCTGTTAAAATAAAGTTCCAATCTATTGCAGCCAGGTAATTAAAAAGGGAGAGATAATCTTCCCTATAGAAGTCATAATTTAAAGAACTGTTATAATCTGTGCCAGAATCAGCAGAACGCTTAAAAAAAAGAATTTGAAAAGATAACGCCGGATGGTATTTATCTTGAGCAACTGCTTCAAACTCGGACCGCTCAACGTTAATGGGAAAACTGGAAAAAACCTTATCAAGAGAATGACATCCGGCCTCTTATACCGGGTTATTATTATTATTATTATTATTATTATTATTATTATTATTTATTTATTTATTTAAAATTCTATACAATTCAATAATTCATATGTATATCCCAAATCCCGAAGCCTACTATAAGGCTTGTATGGAATTATAGGGACAAAAATTTACATAACCAAGAACAAAAAAAAACTTAATAATATACAAAAACAAATTCAACTTTATACAAAATACAAATAAAGTTCACAAATAACAACAATAATTCTAATAATCACAAGTAATTTTTCCAAATTAATAAACAATTTTTTTAAACGCTATATGTTATTAAGCATAATAAACATATTAGGAGTCTGTTAAAAATCTGTGGGATGTATTATTGTTTTTCTCTTGCACTATATAATTTAAAAAATTTTGGTACTACATATTTGTATTTCTCCTTAAACCATATTGAGTTTCTCTTTTAACTAAATATTTTTTTGAAAAAAAAAAATACTAAATTAATCAAATTCTATCAAATCTGTAACTTTTTATATTCCTAATTTTTTATAAGTATTTAATAAGCTGTTTTTTTCCAAATGTGTTCCAGCAACCATTGAATTTATAATTCTATCTTGCAAGTCTTTTACTTTTGAAAATTGTGCTCCATGATGATAAACCAACAGACCATAGTGTATGCTTGATTCAAAGTGTGTATGATATAATAATTTTCTAACCCTTAGGGGACAGTAAAATTTAACAAAAAACATCAAATGTAAGATTTTGCGTAATTTTGACACAAAATTATTAATATGAATATGCCATGATTGATTGGCATCGATATCTAATCCTAGATATTTTATGTTTTTAACTTCTTGGATTTTTGGACATTTACATAAACAATTATCTTTCCAATCCTCCATGTTCTCCATACACTACATTTTATGGGAAAAAAACTTTTGTGTTTAGAAATTATCATATTGTTTATGTGGAATAATAATAATAATAATAATAATAATAATAATAATAATAATAACGATTTATTTCTATATTCACATTAAGATTTTATTAAACATTTTATTGAGAGATGAGAGAAAACATTGAGATTTCATACAAAATCTCCATGGTGATGCTGCTGGCTGGCCTGGATTTTGATCGCAGCGGCCTGGGTAATGATTTTAATGTATTAGACTCTAACTTCGGCGGTAAAGAGCAGAGGCTAGCCAGGAGCGGCTAGTTGATGAATAACCGGAGCGGCCGGGGGGAAACCAACTGCCCCCTGTAACCAAATAGGTTGGGGTATATATCAGTTCGTTAGAGGGGGGGTCTTTAAAAAAAAAAATTCACTCCGATGCTACAATTGTTTTTCGACTGGTAGCTCCTGGCCCGCATCTACTGTTTGTCGTCGGAGTTAGAGTCCAACGCATTGGGAGCCCTGCGGGCCCCGAGACGCTGCCGATTTTGATCAGTGCGATCATGTTTTAATAGCACCCAAAGTAAACGCATGCGCACAACCATGTTCCATTCAGTGCCATTCCTCTATTTACGCGCGGAAATTTAGTGAGGTTAGTCTCTGACACGGTGTAATAATAAAAGGTGTGGAAACTCTAGTTAATCCCTATTGTCCACGATTGGTCGAAGTTTGTCACGTTTCCTCGGGTTGCGGACAGGCGGCGCCACGCATATCGTAGGCCGTTTGCAGCCGTAAAAAAGCATGGAATCCAAGGAGTAAACTGTACAAATTGCACGTGAACTGATAAATTTTTTTCATAAACACGGATAATAAAGAAGCAGTAGTTGCCAAATTAACCCATTATTTTTTTTGTTACGGTTAAGACAGTATTGTAAACAAAAAAAATGCTGAATTGAAAAAAAAATCAAGGGACAATAAAAAGTTGTCAAAACTTTATCCTTCCTGATAATCAGTTTTTTTTTTTACTTTTTTATTTATATGTTTTTTAAACAATAAAATATTGAAGCTATTATTAATACGTTTGTGCTTCATTTTTTTGTATGCAAAACCATTTTTAATGTTTTAAATAGGGTTTTTGTTGAAGTTGTTAAAGGTTATCAATATTTATAGTAGGCTACTATCTATTAATTCCATTTTATTTAATATTTCTTGTGGATAGTATTTGTTTAGCATAAAACTAATTATTTTCAATCATAAAAATATTATATATAATTTTATTTAAAATTTTAATAATTGAAAACTTAATTATTTTTATGCTAAACAAATATTAAATAAAATGGAATTAATAGATAGTAACCTACTAGTTAACCAAATTTTAAAAGATGAAAAAACTAAAGAAATTTTGAGTAAAAACAAAGACTAAGAGAATTATGTAATTAATGTTTAAAAATTAGAAATAATAAATACAAATTAAGAAAAATTATATAATCTATATTTTAGAAAAAGAAATTATAATATCTTATCTTAAGAAAGACAATAATAAGCAAAAGCAAAAATCATTGATAATGACAACAATTGTTAAAAAATTAAAAACATCATAATAATTTCATTTTAAAAATAACTACTGAAGATGTCCAAATGGGATGAAAGTTGACTTTAGTGAATAAAAAGCAACAGTATTGTAAATATGGACGTCATTAAACAATTGATATTGAATAACGTAAGAAAAAATGAATTTGTTAAAGGTTGATAACCAAACCCTGGATATTTTTTTTAACGAACAGAACATTTTCTTAGATATTTATATCGAATACAAGCATATAATAAATAAATAGACAAAAAAAGTTGAAAGAAGAATTTTATTTTAAGATTATGCAGCTCAGTTACATATCAATATTATTTCTTGGTGCTCAGTTGTCAAGGTTTCTCTTCTTTTGTCAAGAATCTAGTGAGGAAATATTGATAGAAAGCTCTCAACATTGAGAGAAGTCAATGGAGCATATTTTAAGTTTGGAACCATATGTGAATATATCACCATTTTGTTTACGTTTCCACAGTTTTCTGATATTTTTGCTATGTTAAATAATGATTAAATCCTAAATTTTTATTCAGGAGGCAATTCAAAAATGCTCTTGTCACAGGATGATTTCATTTGCGCAAGCGACAACTCATTTGATTCAAGCCTTTTAATTGCAGAAGGCCAAACGTGAAAGCAGTTTGAATGTACGATAAGTCATTTTGCATCTGTTAAGAACTGAAAAAAGTATTTTGGCTAGGAAAACAGATGCAGATTCATCCTCATCTAAGCTGTCAATGATTTAACGTACAACAGTAAAATTTTCACAGTAAAAGAGAACAGCTTTCAGCCATGTCTTCAAAATAAGTAAAGAGTGATGTCCCCCAATGAGTGATAAAAAGTAAATTAAATATCTTAATATTTTTGCAAAATGTACATTATTTAAGAAAATAGTTAAATATTTTTTCTTTTAAATATTTACTTTATCTGCACAAAAGGTGTGGAAACTCGACGGAAAATGGTGGTCGCATTTTGCCACGTTTAAATATAAATCCGCTATCTAGTAATAATATCTATCACATCTATATCGCGACATCTGGCGAATTTTCCTTGAAACGTGACAAAATGCGACCACCATTTTCCGTCGAGTTTCCACACCTTTTATTCTTACACCGTGGTCTCTGAGGACCGTTTGAGAGTTGGCAGAAAGATTACTATTTCAGCCATCATGAATCGTCTGTAAGTTTCATTTTTTTTAGTCACTTAAGATGTACCACGTGGAATTTGAAAATGAAGGAGGAGTTGTCATTCATAGAAATTGGCTAACATCAAGAAAACGTCAAGTGTTTTGGCCTAATTATAAAAAAAGATTCGAAATTCCAGTCCGCACTTTTGAAAGAAGAGGAGCCAAACGAGGATACATGGAGAGTGCATGCGATTACAATACATTTTTGTATTACAGGTAAGGTAATTGTAAAAATTAAAATAAAAACGTGTCAAATATCTTGCTTATATATATAAAATTCCCATATTATTATGTATGACTCTTTTCCAAGTGGCAAAATTGCAGTGATACTGTGGTAATAAGTTTTTAAAATTAATAAAAATTAAATTTTTCTTTAATTCATTTTAAATTTTCAACTCATTTGAAATTAAATTCGGTTTTGTTTCTATGGCCATTTAAATTACTGGTTTGCTGGCTGATTTCTATACAGCTCCAGAAAATAAATGTAAGTTTCTGAAGTTTCTGTACTATCTATATATATAAAAGAAGAAACTGAGTGAGTGAGTGATCAACGCACAGCCCAAACCATAAGGCCTAGAAACTTGAAATTTTGTACAGAGGTTCTTTACAAAATGTAAGTGAGCACTAAGAAGGGGTTTTTCGAAATTCAACTCCTAAGAGGGTGAAAGGGGGGTTGAAAGTTTAACATTAACTGGTGTGGCACTACAAACGTAACATTTACTGGTGTGGCACTACATAATTAACCATATTAACATCTTTTAGGGAGGGGGTAACGAATTATTAACAACGAGCATAAATATGATTATGCAATGACAGGACATAGATAAGGCAGTGTTTATCGAGGAGAATAAGGAATCACACGGGTCTCCCTTGAGATCCCTAAAAACGTCCAGACGAATGGCGAAAATTTGTGGGTTTTGCAAAAGTAAGAGAAAAAACGAGTATTGATCAGTGAAATTTGCAACAGAAAGATAAAATGCTATCCGGGCATTGGAAACATCTTAACAACGGAAGCTCCGCTAGAGCAGGAGGGTATAAGAGCTTCTACGTCAAGGGCAAGGGAAATTTTAAAAGATAGGTCTAAAGCAGGGCTGTCCAAGATTTCTGTGCGCGGGCAATCTTCCTTACCCCTCTATTGCACAATATGTTGATCAGTTCCTTAAAGTCGAGTTGCTAATTATCAATTCCACATGGACCACATGCACGGTCGAGCGGCGCCACCGTCGATTTTGTTTCAAAGCGAGGCTGGGCTGGCAAGCTTTAGTTAGGGTTAAGCTGTACCCATGTGTTGGCAGTACGGTGAAATTTTAGTGAGTTGTGATTTTTGCTTTTTCACTATTTATTGCTAACCTAATAATTAATCTCATATAAAATGGCACACTGCTGTGTGCCTAGATGTACAGTCATGGACAAAAAAAACGCTCCCTCACTCGATGCTGCTATATTTTAAATGAGCGTTTACTACTTTTGCCACTAGGTGTGTGATATCGTTTAGTTCAATCAGAAAATTATCTAAATTTTAACCAGCAAAACCAAACCGTCCTATTTTTTTCTGTAAAGACCATTTTTCTAAACAATCGAGGTAAAACATTTTAAAGTTAACAATAACAAAGCAATAAATATTTTTCACAATCATTATCCAAAAATCAATTGAGAAGAAATATTAAATCAAAATTTTATCATTAGATTGCAGTGTGATGCACTTGTAATCAAATACAGCAGAAAAACTGACATGCTAATCGATAACAGATCCCTGATGGCAAAAGTAGTAAACGCTCATTTAACAATATAGCAGCACAGAGTGAGGGAGCGTTTTTTTTGTCCATGACTGTACAAATGATCACCGCCACAACAAAGAAAAAATATTTCATCGATTTCCTACTGACAACAAACGTCGTAAGCTATGGATAATCCAAAAAAAGAGGGATATTGGACCTTTATTTCAGGTAAATAAATTCATAAGTTAAGCATACATTAAAGTAAATAATTTTCATTGCTCTTAACATGTGTAATAAAATTAATAACATTTAAATAAAATTGTGTAGATGGAACACTGACTTATAAATAATTAAGGTGATTCTTATTTTTGTAGGTGACACGAAATACTTATATATGTAGTGATCATTTTGAAGAAAAATTCAAGAAAATAAAACATTAGCAGACTTACACATATTGACAAAAAAGAAAATCACCAAAAAAACGCTTCAGTCTGTTAGTGTGAATTATAATGAGCAAATTGATTTATCTTTTTAAATCAGAAAAACGTTGACTAACCTTTTATTTTTTTTTTTATAAAATACAAAACTTAATTAACCATGATTAATTTTAATTAAAAAAAGGTTTACAATTTACTGCATGTGTCAATAAATCACTACTTTCTGGGAAAATAAATATTGCTAGTGAGAGAAAGCAAATATGCAAACATATCAATCAACAAAACTATGCATTTGCCACCACCAATTATTTATGTGGGCATGAAGCATTTATTTTATGTATTTTTCAAGCTAAGCATACACATACACCAAAAACACATTCATAATAAAAAATTACCATTACTTAAAAAACTTTTGCTTTTAGATTATCATTTTCTTGTCATCTGTTTAAATAACACCTTCCAAAATGTACAATAAAAAGAATTAAATTGTACATATTTCAACACAGTAATTTTTATTTTTGCTAATTTAATTTTGACTAATCTTGATAATCATGTATACAAGACTCCACAAAAACTTTTTATCCTCTTTGAAAATTTGCTTTAACTGTTTTTTCCAAACAATTTTCAATATCACCATGGCAAATATTGGGTAAAGACTCTAAACTCGTAGTCCAGTTAGTTGACATTTCAAAAACAGCAGTAATTTACTTGTAATAAAATGCTGCTATGCTAACAAACCGTACTGCCAACACATGGGTACAGCTTAACCTTAACTAAAGCTTGCCAGCCCAGCCTCGCTTTGAAACAAAATCGACGGTGGCGCCGCTCGACCGTGCATGTGGCCTATTGCATAGAGATAGATATCTACCAGAGGTGGAAACTCAATGCTAAATCAAGGGACTTGGGATCAAGTGCTCGCCAGGGCGGCGCTTCGATTCGAATGAAGAATAAGCAGACGACGTTGTTGCTTAATATGGCATTTCCAACGTCATGTTTCCTTAAATAGAGCGCGCGTTTCATATTAAATTTTATTTTTCACACTTCTTCTTTTACTCCTAGAGAGTGCTCTTTTAATAATAATAATAAATTTTAAAATGAAAAAAAAATATGCCCTGCTACACATTTGTCTTTTTTAATTTTATGAATTTTTATTTTAACTTTTTATTTCAATTTTTAAACCAAAAAGGAATACTTTTTTTAAAGTAAAAACAAGAATGGATGATGGTGGGGTAAAAATATAAAAAAGTTTTAATTAAATACTTTATTTTATTTTTAGTAATTTTAGGAGGACAAACTAATAATAAGTTAAAGTAGAAAATTAACTGTTGTAGATTATATTAAAAAAACAACTTAATTGTTGGAAATTTTTGAAATTTGAAATTTATAAATCCAATAAACAAAGGGCCTAGACATATATACAAAAAAATTTCACTTTAGTGAATTCATTATTTCTTTTATTAAGATAATTTCAAAACTCTTTTGGCATACTTTAATTTTTTGTTTGCATATTGTTTGGTTAACATTTTTAAATAGTGCTTTATTCTCATTTTTACATTTTTAATTATTATACTTACAAGTACAATTCAGCATGTAATTGAGAACAATACTGTATAGTGATTTCCAAGAAATAATTGGATGGATTTCTTGCAAAAGTTTTTCTGCCTTCAATTGTAAACCGAGAAGTAAAACACCCTTTAAAACCATATGATTTATGGGGTTGTTTTAATAGTCAAAGTGTTGGTGAATTGATTTTTTTTTTTTTTGTTAACAGCCGGTTGCATAAAGAAGTTTATACAGAAATGATGGAATTCTTTGTCACTCAATTATTGAGAAGATCTGTTCATCTAAAGATGTTATTTTCAAACAGGATAGTGTACCAGCTTATACATCCAAAAAAATCGGAAAAGAGAAATAAGTGTCCTGAAATGGCCAGGAAATTTGCCTGCCATGAATTTAATCGAAAATTCATGGGCAACCATGATAAATAGAATAGAGAAACCGTTAACGAAGGACAAAAAAGATCTCACTGAATGCATCCAAAGTGTTAGAAATATATTACACAGGAACTTTGCCCTGACCTTACTAATATCGCCCAAAAGAATTGGGACTGTTATTACGGAAAAAGGTGATTCTACAAAGTGGTACAATCAATTATGTATATATAAAAAAAGATATTTTCGATTTAGCTATGCGTGAAATTATTTTGTTTTCGCTGACGCATTTTGTAACAACAATATCTTCAAAGCAGTGATTAAATTTAATTGTTATTTTACTTACTTTTGTTATTAATTTGTGCATTTAATTATTTTCCTTTATTTATTCATTTAGCCAAGTTTATTTAATTAATTAATTATTAACTTTATTTTATTTTGTTTTATTTATTGTATATATTTATCATTTAATTAATCTATTCTTATTTTATATTTTAATTAAAATTTAGCTATTTTTTATTTATTTAATTTATTTTTATCAAATTCCATCATAAATATTTTTTTTTTATTTTCAATTTATACAGGGTGAATACAAAAGTCTGAACCCCCCTTTTATTTTTTGAACCGAAGCAGATATGTCAATTTTGATGAATCCAATGAATAGGAAGTTGTGGGTGGCCTATCTCATGGTGCACTTTTCATCATCCCAAATATGCGAATTAGGACACATTCAAAATTTATCTCAAAAACCGTAAGGGATAGAGAAAAAAAAACCAATTGCAAACTTGTTCAGCATAAAAAAACAAACAAAACAAAAAAAAATCATCCAAATCGGACCAACCAATCACCCACAATTTTGACCATCATATTGACCATTTTCGGAACTGCTATCCTGGAATTGTTCTGTCTTCTGTGTGTTGAAACATGCCGTTTATTTGCTTTTCCGCATGAAAGTGAATGTGAGTATGGTAATTTATGTTAATTTTTTGATTTGCATGCTTTACATGGTGGGAATATCAACATTCAGTTTTCCTAAGCTACAAACAGTTCACCACGTGATTGTGGGTGATTGGTTGGTCCGATTTGGATGATTTTTTTTGTTTTGTTTGTTTTTTTATGCTGAACAAGTTTGCAATTGGGTTTTTTTCTCTATCCCTTACGGTTTTTGAGATAAATTTTGAATGTGTCCTAATTTGCATATTTGGGATAATGAAAAGTGCACCATGGGATAGGCCACCCACAACTTCATATTCATTGGATTCATCAAAATTGTCATATCTGCTTCGGTTCCAAAAATAAAAGGGGGGTTCAGACTTTTGTATTCACCCTATATTTATAACTTTGTCATTAAAACACCAAAATGCAGAAAAATTTAGCAAGCAGTCTTCATAGCGCCGCCATCTTAGTTTGACAAAAAAAGCTACGAGTTTCATCCCCCTGCGACATTGTAAAAAAAAAACAAAAAAAAAAAAACGAGGCAGCTTAGCATATTTTCTTCGTTTTAATGTGACAATTTTGTCTATGTCAGGTAGAATTATATTTTTTCCCCCTATAGGACATGATTACATATGCATTTCGAATTCGATCTGTGAACAATGAAAAAAAACCATATTCTCCCACTGCGTTGTAAATACTGGTTCAGATGATTTTATGCTTTTTAGGAATGTGCGCCATGCTATGCGAGACGAAAAACAGTAACAAAAGATATAATGCCTCATTTATTGCAATCGCCCCCTAAAGTCTGGTAACACTGCATAGGAAAACTATACCCACTCCCCTCCTGAGTTTTGGACTATCTCCTCGGCTTTGCCCGTGAGCTTTGTCCACGAGCATTTTATGTTGCACGCGGGCAAAGTGCACGAGTTTGACGGCCCTGGTCTAAAGTATCAAGTGATGCTCCCTGGGGGTGAAGATGGATAACATTTTAATCTGAGACAGAACAACAAGAGGGTAAGTAAAGCCTGGGCAAAGTGTGCAATATAAGTTCATTAAGAATGAACATCCCACCTCTGAGAATTATAAAACATAATTGACTTTGTAACAATACGTAGAATTCCTGTTGTTCGGGCTTTTCTTAGAAGTGAACGTTTTCTTGAAAATATTTAATAATGATCAGTAACTGGAGATAATGGAGAGTTAGCAGACTATTGAGAAAGATTGAAAGATGACAGAGGAGGCAGTCCCTTCGTTCGAGTTACAGTTGGCGACATAACCGATAACAAAGCATACATGAACTCAACTTTTCAAACCAACAACCACACGGCGTTATGTCCTATAATAATCTTTCGAAGGATTTTAAAAATAATTCATATCTATCGAAATACCAGCGCAGAAATGAATGAATATTGGGCAGAGATGACAAAAAGTTATCCGGGCATCGGAAACATCTGAACAACTGCTTCGTCTATAGAAGGAAATTGTAGAATTACTGAAAACAAATTTATTATTTAACTTCATGAGGTTGTTCTGTTTAACCTACAACTGTAATTATCTTGGGCAACGCCGGGTGTCTCTGCTAATTTATATATGGATATTCAATTGTCTCAAGATAAATGCCTCATCCTAAATACGAGAGTTGGGGCATAAGTCATATAGAATTATGAGAATTCAAGCATGGACGAAATGTACGGACATTTAACAACACGCCAACACTTTGCTTCTCATGTTTATTAAGGTAGTTGACAACATTACACGTTTCATGTTCTGGAATCATGAAGCCTGTAATGTTTCATACGTTTCATGCTTCTGGAAAATTTATTCTGGAACATGATTACAGATTTCATTTTCCAGAATAAGTAACAAATCAAAATACAGAGCGGCTGTTTTGATATACGAGCGTTGTTCAACTCGGGTTACATCCACCTTGCACGGCGGTTGACTGAGAACTGATTTAACATTGCTCTCTGCGCAACATCAGGAACTCACGGAGCCATCTAATGTTGTGGAAACATACTAGGAGTTACAGCTTCCTTGAGACATATGACATTTTATGATACCATCCTTAGCTCTGAGAAAAAAAAATTGTTGCCATGACTTATGCCCCAACCCTCGTATACTATATATCTAACTCCACGTGTACTATATACACAGGGTGATTCAGAAAGGTAGGTCAAGAATGAAATACCATGTACAGTTTGTAGCGGGGAACAATATCTATCCTATAAACATGGGTCCGGAAATGCATCCTTACAGAGATAATGCAACTTGTACGAGGTAGGAATGGATGTGCGTTACCCGGACGGCACATGGTAGGGTCCATGTAAATTAGGATCTAAACATCCTTTAAAAGCGAGGAAACGAAATTTGTAACTCCATTGTCGAACAATGGATCGCTTGACTAATGCGGAGCTGGCAGACATGCATCTTGTCTATGCAAAGGCACAGGGTAATACTACTGAAGTAGTGGTAAGGATTTTCCCACAGCGTTTTCCAGACCGTGATCACCCACATCGCCGGGCGTTTCAAACACTAGACCAACGACTTCCGAGACACAGGGTCGGCATTTTGAACACCTACTGTAATGTCTTTTCAATTCAAAAATCATTACCTATGCTTGGAGACGTATCTCCAGATAATAATTATTATTATTTACTGTAATGTCATTCAAATTTTTTTAGTGCACAAGTAAACTTTTGGGGGCAGCAGTTCTATGGAGACAGAGTCTATGCGTGTGTATTGAAAAATATTGGATTTTTGAAATTCTAACTTCGGATTCTTAAAGACCATTAAAAAGTAGAATAGGAATGTCTGTAATAACCATTCTCTATCTCTTTGTCTTCATCGATAAATTGGGTTCAAAACTTTAAAAGTTCCACCAGGGAGTAAAGAATAGATAAATTCTATTCTTTACTCCATCGATAAATTCTATTCTTTACTCCCTGGTTCCACACATTAAGGGCCTCTATCTCCTAAACGGTTGGATCAATTGAAAAGACACCAAGAACAAAATATTTCTCGAATATTGTGTACAATATGAATATACCATTAAAAATAGATGTTCCTATGTAAGATTTCAAAGTTACCCCCCCCCCCTCATAAAGGGGGAGGGGGGGGGTAATTTTTTAACTAATGAATTTCCCCCGCCAAATAATTCACTTTTGATTTTGGACATGTTTTCGTACAACGTTTCTGAGATATTCTGTTGTCTCAAGATAAATGCCTTACCCTGTATATAGAGCAGCATGACATGTTTTGTAAGTGGAATTGGTATATAAATAATAATTTATTAAATAATACATCTTCTTTAACAGATAATTTGGAAGAGGCTCAGGCAAAACAAGCATTATTCATATCTGATATTCAAAGTGAGGCTGATGAAATAAATAAATCTTTTAAAATTACAGATCAGTCAGATTCAGAAAGTTCGACTCATTCAACTTCATTAAAGTAAGTATTTACCATATAAAGCATACTTTAATAAGCAATGAACGTAAATAAATATAAACATTTTTAGAGGCCCTAAAAATGAAGACAACTGGGAAACGTGCGTTTCATGAAAAATTACAAAAAAAATTCAGACCTGCAAAGCTTTTCGCTGTTCCTCCTCCAAGGGATACTGAACCATTTCTGAATCCTTCACAAACTGAACGTTTCTTCAATCATTGCATTGGTAATTACTTTTGAAAAATATATTTGTCAAAATTTAATTTTGAAGAATAATTTACATTGACATAAGCAATTTGTTTTATAGATAGTATGCTTTATAATATTGATAGTTCATGCTAAGAGTATCTCTGACAGTCCATTGCTGAACATAGCAAATATTATAGGTGATAGTTGTTCCATGTATTTTTTATTTTGTGCAATTTATAATAATAAAATGTTATTTACTTTATTATAGATGATTTGACACCCCGAGATCATGTGCACAGAACTCGGATGAACAAAATCATTACTCTAATATTAAAGGTTAAAAATTTAATATTTAAATTTTTGCATATCCTTGTCAATCATCATTGTTTAACGTTTTTAAAGTACAACTTTCACAAAAAATAATTCTCATTAGTCTGTATGAATGGCATTCAATCAGAATTATTATTACTTCCCATCTTTTTAGAAAACAGCAACCATATAAAGAAAAATCTAAAGTGTTGCTGTTCCTTTGATTCATATTTTTTAAAATCTTAAGGGTCAATTTGAAGTGTTTTTATCTTTGTTATAACTGAACACTATTTGATATGAAGTTATTTTCACCATGCAACGATGTTTTCATGAAAATTATTTCACTATCATTTGAAAATTTCACTGTGTGAAAAATGCTATAGTTTAGAAATATATGATTTACAAACTGAGACAAATAAAAATTACATTTAAAACCAATTTTGCATTTTTATTTTTTATTTTTACGGGTATTCAAAATGAAATTCTGATATAATAATGGTTGATATGAATGGAATCATGATAGACTCCTTTTGAATAAAAACTTATTTCGAAATAACTTTTAGAATTTGATTTTAAAAGAAAAAAAAACCATAGTAAATATGTCAACTTCAGTAAGCCTAAGCTTTATTTATTTATTTATTTATTTATTTATTTATTTATTTATTTATTTATTTATTTATTAAATTTTTATTCATTATGAGTCTATCATAATTCCAGTAATAATAGACATAGATATATAACGTTATATATCACCAGTTCTTAACGAATTAACTCGACATGAAAAACACGTTGTATCCACGTAATTCTTAGTTTAGACGTCTAGATGATGAGCCATAGGCTGTGGCCAAAAACCCTCACCGGTGAGAGAATGATGGCGTAATTTCTCACTGGGCTAACCGTCTTTTTCTCGGTGAGGACGGTTAGACTAACCGGTTACGCATAGCAGCACTAACTGGCGTTTCTGACCGCGTTAAAATGATGTCACAGTTTTCTCACCGGGATTTCTGACCAACCAAACGCTAACTCTTCTCACCGGTGAGGGTTTTTGACCATAGCCATAGAAACGATATGATGTCTGAACTTTTTCTTATGAAGTAACGCCGTAGGTGACCAACAATCACGTCACAATAACGTTTTATGTTACCTGGGTACGTTTTTCCCACGTTTACCGCCAATTTATTATTGTTAGTCCACTCATGCAGCCTAACCAAAACATTGTTAAGAGATATTAGGGCATCACGGTCATAGGTAGATAATAATAATGTTACATCATCGGCGTACATTAACGTTTTAAAACTGCTAAAGTTTGATGGGAGGTCATTGATATAAATATTAAAAAACAACGGCGATAGAATAGAGCCTTGCGGTGCCCCCAAATTGCGAGTAACCAATGACGATGCAATACCCGAGTATGTAAGATAGTATTGTCCGTCCCGTAAAAAATCAGCTATCTAGGCTAAAGGTACACCATGGATATTGTATTGCATGAACAGTTTGGCTATAAGCACCGGGATAGATACAGTATCAAAAGCTTCAGAAAAATCAACAAATACAGCTGTCACGCGCTTTTTGCTTGTCATTTTGATGAAACGAACTCATAGCTCATAACAGGCGGTCTCTGTATTTTTGCTAGTAGTAAAATCGTGCTGACTGGAGAAGAAAAAATTATTAGCATGTACATAATATGATATTCGTTTATAAAAAGGCGTTTCGAATATTTCTAGAAGGAAGAACGCTACCATTAATTAAGGCAGGCTTTAACGTTAAATGGAACCAGTCGATTTCTAGACGAAGGGTACCGAGAGTTCTGGCAAGCAGCAATTAGTCAATAGATATTCAATAAAAGAGACAATGATCTAAACAGTGTACAATTAGTGTATTAAAGATTATGTTCACCTCGTCTAGAAATCGACTCGTTCCATTTAACGTTAACGCTTGCCTTAATTAATGGTAGCGGTTCTTCCTTCTAGAATCGCTCGCCCCTTTGTGGACAGTTTCCATTGGACTTAAAATTTTCAGTGGAGAGTTTTTTTGGCCCACCCTGTATAAAATCAAGGGATTTCCTAAATGGAATATTTTGAAAAACTGATCAGATATTATTTAATAAATCTAGTTTTTCATTAATAAAATATAAAGAATATAATTTTTTTTAAAATCTTTTAAAGAATTTTTCAGTGTTAACATAAATCTGGATTTTTACTTTTGAAACCATTATATGTACGTGAAATGATTTCACTGTGGCGTAATTGGGAAACCAATGCGCTGCCAGATGTGACAAAGGAACTGAGCATAGGTGAACAGGCCTGTAGTAATCAAGTTGGCCATGAATGAACACATCACCATTGCTTGTTCACTACGCATGCCCGTCCACGACGGACGTTTTTGGACGTCCAGAAAATATTTGCGTCCGGAACGTCTCGTGGCCACTTACATAGCGAATAGAGGAGGATATTTTTTGGACGCGTAGTATCCGTCGCGTTCATAGTGCTCTGTTTGGCCACACCTTTAAACAGTAAAGGAGAAACAATTCGGCTATATTGACAGAAGATTTGGGCAAAAGGCAACTGTGTGCTCGGTTTATGTCACATTTCTTAACAGATGTGCAAAAAGGAAACAGTGGATGCTTGAACGGAATTCATCGCGGTCGCAGATGCTAACCCGAACTTTCTGGATTCCAATGTGGCAGGGGACGAAACCCGAACTTTCTGGATTGAAATGTGCTATCAATATGATCTGACACAAAAAGACAGAGCATGAAATAGCGATCCCTAACATCCACACGAAAACAGAAATTTCGGTTTGAAAAGTCAAAAAGGCAAAAGTTATGTATAAATTTCGATTTGACAGCACTGGCATTATCCAAAAGGAGTTTGTTCCGCCTGGATAAACAGTCAACAAGGAGTATTACCGGGAGGTTTTGAAGCGTCTGATTAAGAGAATCCATCGAATGCGGCCACAATTTCATGCTAAAATGAGTAATTCTTGGTGTATCATAATGCCAGACTAGATACAGCAGTGCTTGTCAAAGAGTTCTTAGCCGCTAACGGAATTATAGAGCTTTATCACCCTCTCTATTCCCGCATTTGTCTCCACCAGATTTTTTTCCTCTTCCCAAAGGCGAAAACAAGTCTGAAAGGAAACTGGAAATCCAGCCATTTGGGTTATTTTTGTTGGAAAACAGGAAAATTTGTCCAAACATGTGCACGAAACTGAAAATCTACCTATTTGGCCAAAAGTGTGCACGAAACACGAAATCCACACAGATTTAGACTATAGAGGACATCAAAAAGAACGTTAAAGCCGAACTTATAAGACAGAGAACTTTAAACTTGTATGAACCAGGCAATAAGTGTATAACCTCAGAAGGTTCTTACCTTGAAACATATTAAACCATTTTGCCAGAAATGTCTTGTATTTGTTAAAATGTTCCAGTCTCGTTTATTATAGTGCTCGGCACGAAAGAAAAAGGAAACTGGCGCATGTGTAAATGGAAAAAACTCGTTCTACCGATAAGAAACGGACAGGAATCGGAGCATTACTTACTACTGATGCCAGGAATTAATAATAACCCGTTTCCAGTCCGTTTCTGATTGGTTGAATGAGTTTTTAGCATTTACACATGCGCCAGTTTCCTTTTTCTTTCGTGCCCGGCACCATAATCATCTCATTTTGTATGAAGGCACATGTAAATCACAAGTTACAGATGTGCAGGAAATTTGTCGTCTTAGTTACTTTTTTAAAATCATTGTATCATTAAAGAGAGAAGTTGAAGTTTTGAACACTATCAACAAATTTTGGGTATTAAGTGGTGGCATAAGGTGTACTTTTATTCAGAAGAGGATGGTTCTGGAGACTTAATTACTATAAATCATTAATTTTAATTTCAGTGAGGGTTTCGAGCGCTACTTAGCTTTGGAAAATATCTTTGATACAAGTGGATTATACAAAGAAATTAGAAAGTGTAGAAAATTGTTCCTTCGAAATACAGAACGCTTTGAAACATATTTGAAATTACAATATATTTATAAAATAATATACTGTAACACCAGTTACAGTGGCATCAACTGAAAGTTCTTTCTCGTGATTGGAAATTTATAAAAATTAATTTAAATTCAACAATCAGCCAAGAAAAATTTAGGCATTCGTCAATTTAATAAATAAAAAGATGTCAAAAAAAAGCATATATCATAATGGAATTCGCAACTATAAGAGCCAGAAAATTAATTTAAAACTGATCTTAAGGTATTTTTGACTAGAATTTTTATAGAAAAGGCGCTGGGAACAAATTTTGCAAACTTCCAAGCTGATCCTGTATCCAAAGAACTCGCCAGATTTCTTAATTTAAAACAATTGAAGTTGATATTTCTGTATTATCATAGTAATAATATATAAAAAGATTATAACATTTATCTAGTAATACATATTCAGTAATACCTTGGATCAAGTCGGCTCCACGAAACTAGGAGAATTCCCTTAAATGACTCTCCGGCTTGAAAATGATTCTTCAGCCGACTGTTATGCCGCCGTGGAAAGCGGAAAGTTCAACAATGCCCCTCGTTTGTCATGAGCAGTTGCATGACCGCCTTTATCATTGCAGACCAGTTTTAATCAATGATGTCAACAACAATAAAGACTGGATCGAGCCTTCTATGAGCGCGATAACATGTCTAAAGAATTGCCTGGAAAAGTCTATACTTATCATCGTGCACCTATGCCTGGTAGCCATAAGAAAATAATTTTGAACATTAAAAAAAGCTGAAAATAATTTTTTAGCTCTCATGGAATTATTGGGACTTTCTTTGGCAGTAGGATTTCAACAGAAAATTATTAAAATAAATATCTTAAATGTATATTTAATGCAATAATGTCAGCAACAATAAAGACTGCAAATATCAGTGAGGCGCTCCGTTCAAAAGTGAGTGTTTGTGGATTTTAGTATCCAAAATACTTTACCATAAATAACTATTTTACTATAAGCGTGTTTAATAGATTAAACTAATCGTATTGTATATGGTGTATTATTAAAGGTTTTTGTAATAGACTCCTTTTTCCATTTTGAGTCTGACGAGTTTTATCCTTCGAGAATGATCACCCGAAATAAAAACACTTTATTTTAGTATTTTTATTAAAAAAAAAATTATAAAACGGGTTTTTGTGTTAATTTAGACATTTTTTTATCTGATCCTCATATGAATTTTAAAATACAAATTGTTTTTCAGAAGAATAATAAGCATCAGTGAAAATATTTTTTTTTGATTCGAATAAATTACCACATAATAAAAACAATTCAGTGTTTGTATGCCCTGAAAGTGCTTGTGTTTACATAATTGTCACCACTTCGCAAAGTTAATGAAAAAATCGCCATTTTTTGTATATGTGTATTAAGTTTATTTGCTCATATTCAGCACAATTTATAAATTGCTTATATAACTCAAATTTTTTCCTCGTTAAAAACGGATAATCTTGTCAGTAAAATTAAGTAAAATTTTATTATTCTTATTTTATTATTCTTATGACTTAACTTTTCAAGGATAAAACTGGTTATCCTGAACCAGAAGAAGTAAGCTCGTTTTTTTGAGGTGGGGGGGGGGGTTCTATTACACAGTATACGTTAGGATTACTTTGTAGGTTAATCTAATAACCACGCTTATGGTAAAATAGTTATTCATTGGATAATATATTGGATACTAAATTTCTGAACAAACTCGTGTTTAAACGGAGCGCCTCACCGACCACCCTCATCTGTCTTCAGAAGTTCTTCAAATGGTGAATTAATAATAGTTATTGCGGGATTTTTTTTTAATAAAAACTTTCAAAAATAAATTGAAATGGTTCCCACAGGCTTCCCACTTTGACATGAAAAGAGAAAAAAAAATGAAACAAAATGGAGGAGGGCATAAAAAAAACTTTATTACTCAAGAATGCATACGTAAAGACGGAATTTTTTTTATTATTGGTCACATACATACATACATACATACTGTTACGCGCCTTTTCTGAGAAATATTTTTAATTTTTTTATTTAGTGCGTAATTTTTTTTTTATTGGTGATTTTCCCTTTGGTATGCCTATTCTTTTGTTCTTGTGTTTTTGTAACAATGTTGGTAATTCATTCATTTGTCAGTGTTCTTTCTCCGTGTGCGTGCCTTCGTATCTCGTTTGGTTTGGTTTGTATTGTTGTGCACGTGTTTGTTTCTTTTCTGCCTTCGTGTTTCTTCGTGATCTTGGTAGTCTTTCGTCGGCAGTTGAACTATCCACTTGGGTGGATAATGTATCATGTTTTTCTGCTTGCTTTCTTTCCTTTCCAAGCTGGGTTTGGAATTTGTTTACCGGTTATTTCTACTTCGACGTAGAGTTTATTTTTTAACAGTCCACGATGTACTGTATTTCTTCAGATGGGCGCTGAAAGATTAGGCCCTATTTAGTGTTATGATTGGTTTCTTTCTTCAGACAGCGTATGTCCGTGTTGTGGACATTACTTTTACTTCTGGTTTCTTTTCCTCCTTCTGCATCTTCGTAGCTCCGACGTTGGTATCCGTCTTCACTGTCCTCACCTGGGATGTGCGGCTTGTTCTTCATCTGCGGCCGTCATCGTGTGTCGCGGCTTTCTCTCCGCCATGAGTCGTGATGTCTAGGACATTTTTCCTTCCTCGTGTGTTTCCCGAGGCACCTTATCACAGGTCTGGTTTAGGTTAAGCTTACCCTATATTTCCTACTAACATTTATTTAACCCGCTTTTCTTTTCACTCCTATTATTACTGTGTAGTTCTTTTAGATTTACCCTTCCCTGGGTTCGCTTGCCTTCTCCTTTTCTGTTTCGTTTTTCCTTTGTTTCGTTTCAGGTGCCTCGGCCATCATCAGTTTCTTCGATTTTTTTTTTTCAAGTCTTTTGTCGTCTGTATGCTGTTTCCGGTCTCCCAGTCCTTGGACCGTCTTCCGCCGTTGTTAGTCTTGTGATTGTTTGTGGCGTCGCGGTCAAGACTAGTTCAATGTGTGTACAGCCTCGATCATCTATCTATTCGCCGTGTACAGCAACTTTTCCCTCCTGATCATCTATCAACTTCCTTTATTTTTTATTACCAAGATAGATTGAGATTTGTTTGTGCTGAACTTTTCTTTTTGTATCTTTTTTTTTTTTTTTTTTTTTTTTTTGGTATGTTTTGTTTAGTAATTCAACTTTGTCATTGTAAAAAAAAAGAATACAATTTTTCTTGGTAACCGTTTGAGCTAAGTTTTCCCTTTTTCCCTTTACTAAGCTTTTAAACTTTACTCCTAGGTTATCTCGGTTTTTTTCTTGGGAAAGTTCCTTTTTTTAATTTTTTTAAGCTTATTTTTTTCATTTATTGGGTTTCTTTGGGGACTTTCGGCCGGGACTGTATTATCTTCCCTTCCCTAGGGTTAGCAGTCCTTTAGTTTGTCAGTAATTTTTTTTTGCCTACGCTTACATTAATTTTGTTTTCCCCCTCTTGGCTGTGCGTGCCACCCACTGGCACGCTACAATACATATATACATTTGTACATACATACAAACGTACGGACCGAGAACAGATGGAGGGGGGGATCCATCCCTGTACAGACGGAATTGTCGCTCGCTCGAAGGATAAAACTTTTCACACTCAAAACAGAAAAGGAAAACTTTACTAATACATCATATGCAATAGGATTAGTTTAATTTATTAAACACGTTTATGGTAAAATAGTTATTTATGGGATAGTATTTTGGATACTAAACTCCACAAATTCTCACTTTCGAACTCCACACACTCCTTTTGAACGGAGCGCCTTACTTATCTCCTCCTCGATAAGCTGAGCTGAGAGGGAGCATTGAGCAATTTGACGCATGCACGCGCTGCCGCCCGCTCAGATGACGTCATCGCCTTCTGGACGGAATGAACTAACACTCTCCATCCCGAGTTATACCAACTATATTATACCGAGCCAGTGAACTCTATACAAACTGGAACGCTCGTTCATTGTTCAAAGGTGAAGCATCTCGGAAGCATTACTTTTTCCTGGTCGTGTTGGCGAAAGGAGCAAACAGACTAAAGAGCCCCATCTCCTGTATATAAAAACCAACGAAAACCATGTCAATCAAACAACCAGGGCTCTCTAAGAGGCAACAGTTTTTATTTTTATTTATTATTTTAAGAATATGACTAAAATATCGTTTTTAATTAATTTTGTTTTTTAAATCGAAGGAACGACAGTATGATATCATAACAGCAACAGTATCGTTATATCAAAGTTATTGTGATAATCACATGAAAATTAAGATCACAGACGAGTACAATTTTATATAACAGGTTTTAAAAATTATTCAGATTTGCTAAACTAATTAATAGCAAATAAATATCAAAATAAACTATACCATCGAAGTGCCTACTGAATCTTATAAGAACAATAAACACAGTATTTGTAAAATTCAGAAAAACTATAAATTTAACATTATATTTTCGGAATGGAACAATATTTAGAAGTTATGTAAATTCGAAGTAATGTTGAAATGATTTATAGATGTTTGAATATAATGAATCTGCTTCTTTTTGAATTAGTGTTTTTATATGGATAAGTTTTAATGTGCTTTGTTTTCCAAAATCATATAAACGTAATGTGCAGTATGTTTCAGCTATAACTTTTGTAAGCTGCAAATAATGTGGCACTTCACATTCCACTTCTTCAGCAATAGAGTGGCTAGATAAAAACGGAATGTTACTATGCTCGTAAAATTTCTTCAGCACAGAGTTTATAACTACCTGCTTCAATCGTTTTTCAATCATCTTTTTTTTTTGACAGCTTTTGAAACTCAATTTCTTATTCGGGATGGATGAGGTAAATGAAATAAAGAGCGCACATATTTGTAAGCTTTTGAAGAATAAAAATATAGACTTAACGCAAACTCCTTAACCGCATCAATATACGTGCGAGCTGTTTTTCCCCGTTTATCATTTTTCTTTGATGTATGAAGAGATCTAAAGGAAAACCTTCAAAATATTTTTCAGATTGTCTGAAATGCCATCTGACAAATGTCTTTTTTTTCAAGTTCATCGAGCAACATTTTCAAAGATGTGATTTTCTTATTTTTTCGTCGAAGTTTCTGTTGTAAAGTTATTATCTTCCACGTATTTAAGTTTAATAGGTGATTGGGTAAATATTTTGGCTTTGCTGTTAATAATAACTGTGTTTTCATTATTATCAAAAGTTTCAACGCATGATGATGATAAGTCGTATATACGTGTTGTATTGTTTTCCTCATCATGAAGTTTTTTACCTATAAAATACATAACGCACATTTAATGCACCTTCGGTACAATTACATTAAATAACATAAAATAACAAAATAAATTTAACCTTTTTATTTGGTAAATTGCAACGAACTAAGGGTCTTCGCTTTCTCGTTACAGTGTTGTGAATATGTGTTGGGTAATCAATTAATGAAGGTGCTTTTAAGGTGCTTCCTCCACCAACTTTCATTTCATAATCTTCATTAGTAAAATGAATGCTGCAGATTTCATTGTTTGTTTGGGGTCCTAGTCTTTCCGATAAACAGCAGAAATCCACTGAGAAAAAATATCAGGTCTGGAGAATGGAAACCTAGACTGCGATCAAAAGTTTCTTATGCACATGGATTGTCAAGCATCTGATACAAGTAGAGTAATATTTACCTATGAAATCGGATATCTTGTTTTTGTTTTGTCCCATCTGTTTGAACAACCAACCACACAGCATGAAATAACCATGATGATGATATGTTGTGTTATTAAACGTTGAACATGGTTATAGGCCTACAACATTCCAAATCGAAAGTCACGATGACAAGATTATAAAACTGTTTTAACAAAACTAAATCTTTTCTTATATCTAGGCTTTATAACACGTACCTTCATAAGTAGATGCACAACGTCCAATTCAGCAGTCGGCAATTGTTTTTCTTTTCAATTACCTTATAAATTTTTACGACCGCTCGTTTACCACGCAAGCTGGCTGCAACATGGCTGCTGGCAGCATAACATTTTCAGGGAAGAACGTTAGAAGAACATTAACCTTATTCCCTGACATTTTGCCAACACCACCAGGAAAAATAAGCGATAACCACTGGACTCACTTCTTTCTTACTGTTCGCCTAGGAGCGAGCGTTCCAGTTTGTATAGAGTTCACTGTACCGAGCAGACTCGACTGCCATTACGGAGCCCACTTGTAATGGACTTCGCACGAGGCTAACGAGAAATACAGGCTCCGGCACTGAAAAGTCACCTGACCAAGATAGGTCTATTAACAATGTAACTTTCATTGTTTCCATCTTGTATTTTAACAGTGTTGTTTCCTTTGTTGGAAACAATGAAGGTTGGATTGTTGCTAGACCTATTTTGATCAGGTGACTTTTCAGTGCCAGAGCCTGTCTTTCTCGTTAGCCTCGAACTTCGCACGAGTGACGTAACAGTTAGCTCCACACATGTCGTTGCTAAGCATTAGATATACTGATTCTGAGAGTAGTTTGGCTACATCAGACTGTTTGCAATAAAAACCATATTTTATTGCTACGTTTTTTATGGCGATCCAAAATTAATTTTAAAAGGAGAATGATTTAAACTCTTCCTAGTAACGGCTGTGTGGTACCAAGATGGCGAATCACTAAGGGAGTGACGTCTCTTCGTACGAAGTCAATAGTAATGCATGCTATAAGAGCGAGTATTTTTATCTTACTGATTAAAATGTTTGCGAAAATGGCTAAAATTGGAAGAAATGGAAAGAGCAGTGTCAAATTAGTATATGCATATGCGATAGAAGGCTATTATTACCAACATTAGGCAGAAATTTTAATATTTGTGTCAAAAGAGCATAATGTTGCCTCATCTCGTCAAGAGAGGGCCATATAAATGAAGCTAGAAACGTATGTAGCGATTCGCATTCTGTAATCCCCTTGCGACTCGTAAGGAGATTACACGGGGTGCGTTTGGAGAACAGCCACTGGTGAATTTCTCGAGAAGCAGAGAATTCTCCGGGAAACACGAGAAAAGTCGAGAATTCACGTACGTCTCGAACGCCTCAGTGAATTCTCGGTGATTCGACCAGTAATCCAATATGGTGAATGTGAGTTCGCTGATCGCTTCTTTTGGAATATTATTTTCTCAAAACCATATGAATTGTCAGTTAAATGAGCAAATGTGGGACACCCACAGTGAGGATGAGGAAGAAGAAAATATTCTGCTATGTTTTGGAGTGCAAAAAAAATTCTTCCATTGCAAATTAGTTTCAAATTAATAATGAGAAATAAAATAAAATGAAACAAAAAAGGTGGAATAATGAAACACTAATCGTGCGAAACTAAAATGCAAAAAAATTAATTTAGCAAATATGAAGATAAATCATGAGCGTATCTAGTTCATAAAAAGCCTATATTAATTTTTTTTATCTAAATCAAGTATATAATTTAATAATTTACTTTGTCAGGCATTTTTTAAACCTTGGGCACATTCGACATCGCGCACTAAAGCCTTTGTGCGTCATGGAACATAACCCGGTTGTGTTCGTCATCGTCAGTGCGCGCACCAAATGACCCTAGGTTAGGAGCAGAGTCGTTTAATGCGTCGCAAGATGGCGCTGCCCTAGAGCTTAAAATGTAGCGATAGATAGTTCGGAATTTTAGTTACCGTTAAAGAGCCAACAGGTATAAAAATAATTGCATTCTGTAAATCGTTTAAACTGGCATTGAAATCTACCTGTATTATGATCGATTTCAGCGTGTTATATGAATGCAGATGTTATAATGGGTTTTATTTTCAGCAGTAGGCATACAATTCATGGTAGCATGGGTGAGGTGAACACCCCACTTTCGTGCTCTTTCCTGTTTTTCATGACACACACAAAATGCACCACACTTTTTTCACCGCTCGCACTGAGTGATGTCACTAGGTGCGTTTAGTGTGCACATGTCGAACGCGCCCCTTTTTAAACAAGATGCAGTATGCTATCGCTGTCATTTGCAACTCAATCTGGTTTCAGTTTTACTCTAAATTTGATTGGTCGTCGGCATCGTACGTCGTTTTCACTTTTTCCACTGTCTTTTGGCGAGAGAGAAGAGTAGAAAGAAATCGAGGAAAAAGTGAATTCTCGGTGGAATCCCGAACGCCGTGAATTTACTGGTGGTGGTTTCTCGAACGACAAAATGGAAATAGCGGAAAAAGTGGCTGTTCTTCGAACGCAGCCATGTTTCTAGCTTCATTTATATGCCTCTTCTCTTACGAGATAAGGCAACATTATGCTCTTTTGACATATAAATATTAAAATTTCTTCGAAATGTTGGTAATTTCATGGAACATGCATATACTAATCTGATACTGCTCTTTCCATTTCTTCCAATTTTAGACATTTTCGCAAAGATTTTAATCAGTAAAATAAAAATCCTCGGTCTTATAGCATGCATTACTATTACAAGTGGGCTCCGTAATGGCGGTCGAGTCAGCTCAACTAGATAGAATACATAGGGCGCGTTCGACATGTGCACACTAAACGCACCTAATGACATCACTCAGTGCGAGCGGTGAAAAAAGTGTAGTGCATTTTGTGTGTGTCATGAAAAACAGGAAAGAGCACGAAAGTGGGATGTTCACCTCACCCGTGCTACCATGAATAGTGTGCGTACTGCTGAAAATAAAACTTATCATAACATCTGCATTCATTTAACACGCCGAAATCGATCATTACACGGGTAGATTTCAATGTCAGTTTAAACGATATGCAGAATTCAATTATTTTTATACCCGTTGGCTCTTTAACGGTAACTAAAATGCCGAACTATCTATCGCTACATTTCAAGCTCTAGGGCAGCGCCATCTTGCAACGCACTAAACGACTCTACTCCTAACCTAGGATCATTTAGTGCGCGCACGAAACGCCCGGTAGTGCGCGCACTAGCGATGACGAACACGACCGGGTTCCATGACGAACACGTTAGTGCGTTTAGTGGACGCACAGAGACGTTTAGTGCGCGATGTCGAACGCGCCCATATAGAGAGGCTGTCCCATTGGATACAGCGCCCTTCGCGGCGACTAGCAGCAAACTCGGTCGCCATGTTTTCTTTAGTATAGCAAAGTCAGTTATGTGTTGGATCCAACGAGATAGAATACATAGAGTGGCAGACCGACCGCCATCTTTGTTTGGAATTGCTTTTCTGTGGCCATTACAGAAGAGGGCAGTAATGACAGAGTCAATAGACAGAAACCTGTGTGATGCTGGTAATAAATCTCGTTTATAGACATTTAATTTCACTGGAGAATATTTGGACAGTTTAATTAAATATAATTAGAGATCTTCCTTTCCCATTGATATTTAAATGTTGTTTCCAGAGTCTGATAAATTATTTCTATTAAATAAAAAATCATTTAAAATTTTATTCTGTTTATATAAAATTTCAACATTTAATTCTTTTTCATAATTTGAAGCCCCACAGTATTATCGTTTCTCATAAACTCCAACTCTAATTCAATAACTATTTTTGTTGTTTTACAAAACATTCTTTATTGTCTTTTAAATAAAATAACTTTTGGGCACATTTGTCGCATGTGAATCCTAGCAATTGTGAGGTTTTTTGTCGGCAATAATGATGTATCCTAATGAAGAAGTAATGTTTTAATATTAATTATTAAAATTAGTAGAATTTTAGTGGAATAATGTGATTCCTCGTCAGTATAACTGCTTATGAATAAATGAGGAAACTCTTGAAATATTGTAGTTGATAAACGGGTCATTGTGTGACATTAATTTAAACATAATACTGCCCTTCATTAATAAAATATTTTGCAATCGAAATATTTTTTCTGCAATCGTGCACAACTTAACAACGTCTCTAGAAACATTAATGAAACAGTTTTTACATTCCTTAATGAAAATTAGCATACTATCTTCACTTTTCTTCTACATATAAGCACTGCTATACTATTTGAAACTTAATTTACTAACATTACCCGCAGGCATTCTCACAAAAGAAACTAAGTGAGTTATATTCTGGCATGTAATCATGATCCCATTTTTTTGATTAAAGCATTATTAAGTATATTTTAAGTACGCGAGTTAATACCGTATGCCTTATTAATATTTTGGGGCGTGGCGATTACTTGAGGCCAGCGTTAAAAGCATTCATTATGATTTATCTCACATTCTTGCTCCTTTTGTTAATACTTACTTGCTTTTCAAACCCGCTTAGGGTCGCGGGAGCAGCAGCCCTATGGAGGATCCCCAGCGATCGCGATCAGGCGCATGTCCTCCCTGGTAATATCCAAGCGACTCGAACCCAGATTCTCCATGTAGTCTAGCCACCTGGTTCTAGGCCGACCCCTTGGTCTCTTACCCACCGGCTTGGAAGATAACAACTGCCTAGGAAGACTAGTTTGCGGCATCCGTATCACGTGGCCATACCAGCGCAACTGAGATCTCTAAATGCGGAGAAGTAGCGGCTCAACACCTAAAGATTCCCTTATTGTGCTGCTGTACACTCTATCTAGTAGGGTAACACCTGCCACACCTCTCAGAAATCTCATTTCGCCCGCTTGTACCCGCGATCGCATTCTTTCGGTCATTACCCCAGCCTCATGACCATAGGTGAGAATGGGGACAAAGATAGATTTGAAGACGGAGAGCTTGGCTTTGTTACCCAGCTCGCGTTTCGTTACCACGGATCGCCACAGTTCACGTCTGACACAGCTTGCTGCACCGATCCGAGCATCCAATTCTTTCTCCTGCCGTCCATCACTCGTGAATGCAATACCGAGATAATTGAATTTCTCCACCTGTCTCAATGAGGCTCCCCTAACATGGAGAGCGCACTGAGCAGGCTGTCTTGAAAGGACCAGAACCTCGTTTTTAGCCACACTGATCTTCATCGCAGCTTCTTCACATTTGGCTGCAAACCAGTCTAGTGCATGCTGAAGGTTCGTGCGAGAAGATCCAAGGAGGACAAGGTCGTCAGCAAAGAGCAACCTCTCCACCAGGCAGTCGCTCACACAAACACGCTCATCGCCTCGGCTGCCCCTGTCTATCTAGTCCATAAAGATAATGAATAAGAGGGGCGACAGTACGCACCCTTGGCGGAGTCCAACACCCACGGTGAACGGTCTTGACTTAATGCCATTTATCCGGACACACATCTCAGAGCTTTCGTACAGAGACATGATAGCAACCAGTAATTGCCCATCCACTCCATACTCTTGCAACACTTGCCAGAGGTTCTCCCGAGGAACTCTGTCATATGCTTTTTCGAGGTCCACAAAGCAAGCGTAGACCTCTTTTCCCAAGCGTAGACTCCCAGCATTTTTCAAAGATTTGCCTTAGAGCAAAGATGTGATCCGTCATGCTTCGGCCAGGTCGGAAAACACACTGCTCCCCCGACAGTTTGGAGTCGACTGTTTCCCGACTTCTCTTCTCCAGACACTTAGCGTACACTTTCCCAGGAATGCTGAGCAAAAAGTTGCCTTGATAGTTGTTGCAATCTCTCTGATCTCCCTTTTTGAAGATAGGGATCACAATTCCTGTCTGCCATTGCTTAGGGGCCTGTCCAGATATCCAAGCAACCTGCCACACTCGAGTCAGCCACAGGATACCATCCTGATTTAAGGCCTTTAACATCTCGGACCGGATTTCATCATCACCTGCAGCTTTGCCAGTCTTCAGGGACTTAATTGCCCATCTGACTTGTGTTTCATTGATACTACCGTGACTATTCTCCGCTCCAAGGTGCACCTCGTATGCCTCATGTGTTGTTGTCACCGAATTAAGAAGAGATGCAAAGTATTCCTTCCACCTATGCAATACGCTCTCCTCCGTTTTCAGAAGCCTCCCATCTGAACTCTTAATAGTTTGTGATGAAAGAGACTTCTTTCCACGGAGGCAGCGCACGGTCTGCCAGAACACCTTGTTTGCCGAACCATAGTCTGCCTCCTAGTTTGTCTAAATCTAGTATTTCGCTTGGTTGGCATGGATTCAGAGAACCGCAAAGTGCAGACAGCAAGGTGGTGATCAGTTGATAGTTCTGCCCCTCTTCTCCCACGAGTATCCAACACTGATCGGAATAAGTCGGTTGAAACAATTACAAAATCAATCAGTGACTTCTGGTCCATTGCATCCCTGTACCAGGTATACTTATGGACATCCCTGTGTTGGAAGAAGGTGTTTGTGATGGAAAGTCCATTGCTGCAACAGAGATCCAACAAGCACCTCCCATTCGCATTTAAGTCGGGGTCACCATTCCTCCCAATCACGCCTTTCCACGTTTGGTCATTGAAGTCGCCCATCAGGATGACAGAATCTGCACTCCCTCTCCTGCTAAGAGCAGCATCAACTTTATCTAAAAAAAGTGGGTACTCTGTGACTGCATTCGGAGCATATGCAACGAATAGAGAGAGAGACCGTTTCCCTATCTGAAGCCTCAGGAGACACAGTCTTCCACCTGAGGGGGTCCAATCTGCAACATAATCTGCCAGCCGAGGACTTGTGAGTATCCCCACTCCCGTCTGGACAGTCATGTTAGGGTCGACACCAGAGTAGAAAAGCTTCCACCCTCCTTCTAAGTCCACAGTTCCAGAACCCGGATGTTTCGTAGAGGTAATACCTATGATATCCAGTCGATACCGTTTGGCTTCCTCCACTAACTGTGATTCCTTTCCTGTCATGGAGAATACGTTCCAAGTGCCAATTGACAGCACCCGATCCCGTTGTCGCTTTACCCGTTTCTCCTCCTGGGTAAAGATATGCGCTGCCCCCGACCGTTTCCCCAAGCCCATAGCGAGTGCACTGGTGGGGCTTCTCGGAGGCATTGCTCCGAGATAACAGCCGGGAGACTGTCGACTATTTTTCGAACGAGAGCCTCTGCCTAACTCCCGAACGCGGGTGACTTTAACCTGCGCCACACCCGATGCAGTATGAATTCTCTCATTCGTCGACATCATGAGATATATGTTTGTTTGGATACTCTTCGTCTCACTTCTCAATCATGACCTTTCTGGTAAGGGTGACCCTAAAGTAGCCATGCTACAACCAGCATAGCTCACAGAATCCCTGAAGCACCCAAATCCCTGACCCACGGTAAGGGGGCATCCAGGGGCCTTTTGTTAATATTTTTTTTAATTTATAGATAAATATTTTAAATTCATTTGTTTTCTTAATAAAATCACCGTATATTTACCTTAATAAAAAAAATTCTTAAAAAAAATTAACTTTTTATGAAACGGCATCTATTTGTGGGTGGCAACAAAATGGGGCGAATATTATTCAAAACAATACGATAAGTAAATTTGCCATGTCATCAGTCACTTCACCATTATATGAGTAATCATTTCATGCAATTAAATATGTTCTATTTGCAGAACGAAACTAAAGAGCATTAGGATTGTTGTTTCTGAATGACGAGACAAATAATACTAAATTATCTTGACTTAGTCTTCTCGTGAAGAGATATTTTAAAATTTGAGTATCACACCAAATAAATTCCTCTTAATTAATAAAAGGTCCAAAAACCGTTTGTCAATTGAACCAAAAACTAGCGTTTTTCTCTTGTAATGCCGCACAAATGATCCATTGTTTAATTTCAATATTTTTAAATAAATCGACAGAATGCCATTAATTTAGCAACAGAATAGCTCAAATTTACTTTAATCAATATAATACGAACACCCCCCCCCCCACGCCTCTTTGACCACCACCTTTCATTTTTTTAATTCGTATTTTCACTGCATTTATAATCAGAATATTAAATAATATTTTATACCGGGCTTTGCAAAAGTTCTGTTACACTCTTTACATCCCCCAAAAAATGGACTTCTCATGATTTGGATAATTCCATTTCCACAAAAGGATCAAATAATATATTGGAAATTACGTGTTAACCTCTGAGTGATCCTAATGTCCACGACAAAAGCGATGGAAATGAAACGAGTAGAGATCGCTGCTCTCCTGCGCGCGGGCCACACAAAATCCGAGATTGGCAAGCTCCTCAAAGTCAGCCGGATGACCATCCACAGAATTGCGAACAGGCTCAAGAATGGGAGAGACCTTAAAGATCAACCTCGTTCAGGTAGACCTCAAGTCGTCAACCGTTTGGCTGTGAGAAAAGCCTTCGAACAAGATCCGACGCTCAAAATGACTGCGCTCGCAAAGAAAAAGAAAATTTCGGTGTCCACAGTGTCCAGAGCGGTCAAAGAAGAAGGTGGAAAGAGCGTAAGGCCTCTGCTGACGGATCGGATACGGGAACAACGTCGGAAGTGCTGTCGCCATCTTCTCAACGACTTCAAGAGTCATGGCGAGCGAATTGTCATTTTCTCTCACGAAAAGACCTTCACGGTCGATCCTGTCGTCAACAAGCAAAACGACTGCGTGGTAAGCTTCGGCCAGGACATCTCCAAGGTCCACTACCTGTCTACAACCAAGCACCCGGCCTCTGTGATGATGCTCGGAATCGTGGCGTCGAATGGCGAGAAAATGCCACCCGTGTGGTTCCAAAGTGGATAACGGCTAACGGCGGCTGATTACAAGGACATCCTGGCCACAAAAGTCCTTCCCTGGGTGAAGAAATGCGGACTACATCTTTCAACAGGACGGTGCCCCTGCCCACACGGCCAACACTGTGCAAAACTGGTTAGGGTCCAACATGACCTTCTGGTCGAAGGGCTTTTGGCCTCCGCAGTCGCCAGACCTCAATCCACTTGACTACAGCGTGTAGGCGCATGTCGAGGGGAAGGCCTGCAAGGTCCGTCACAGCAACGTCGACGAGCTGAAAACATCTGTCAACCGCGTGTGGACCAGAATGAGGAAGGACTACATTCGCAAAGTTTGCAAGGCTTTTCGGCCTCGTCTGGAGCGGGTTCTTGATGCAGATGGTGGCTACATTGATTAAATGACTACTTACAATGTTACTCTACATGATGGCACAATAAAAACATGTCTAACTGCATCGTGAACATCGTCGTGTCCATTTCTTTGAGGGTCGTCACGAGTGTAACAGAACTTTTGCAAAGCCCGGTATTACGTTGTAGAGATCTTTTTTTAACTTTTATTTTTGTCCTCAGTATTTTATACCAAAAATTACGGTAAAAACAACCAACTTAATAATTCAAAAAGGTAATTTAATTAAATAATAGTTATTAATTAAAAATACAAAATGAATAAAAAATAAGATATAATAAACAAAAATAATTAAAAAAATAATAGATAAAATCAAAAGGTAACTTATGTTGATTTTATCTATTATCTTTTAATTATTTTTGTTTATTACGTATATCCGTTCAAAATTTAATTAAAACAATAGAATTACTCAATTTGGCAGGCTTAATGTCGCTCATTTTTTATTTTAGTTTATATAACCATTTAGCAGTTTATTTCTAGCATGAACACTTTCCAGATCAACGAAATATTTCCAACATATTTTATTTTTTAGAATTTTTACACAAAAATAAACGTTTAGTCATGTAATCTGCTGATTGTTTTTGCCCTCTTCTGTCATGGCCGCTCTTAGTATACTGTTAATCTGTTTGGCGGCGCTGTAAGCAGTCGGTGTATTCTGTCTCGTTGGTTGGATCAGATAGCTTTATCTGGGTCACAGAGTAGAAAGAAAAGTCGTGGTTTTCTTTCTTTCTACTCTGTGCCTGGGTTTCTAGTGACAAAAAGTCGTGGTTTTATTTGAGTTTTGTAAAGGATTTTTTCTTTTTTCTTTTATAATAGAACGTGAACATGCCTGCAGTTTGTTCAGCGTACAACTGTAGTAATCGAAGTGATAAAACAACATTTATTTCAGATTACAAATTAATTATATTAATGTAGACATTTCGTATTCCCTTCATTTCTTTCGTATTTAGGGTTCCTCAATTAGGCAAAGCCTATTATGGAAATTTAAATTGCTAAAATAAACCGCAGTAAATTGCGCCCGGGGCATGATGATCACTTTTTCACCCCGTCTTCTCATATTTGGTCTTCGCGGCGTGGGCGGGGCGCCCCCCCGCCCTCGCTAGCCAGTATTTTTACCTGCAGGATACAGTAATATATGTAGAATGAATCACTTGTGTAAATCAAAGTCTTTTGAAAATTATCAGGCAAATGTATATAAAACTTGTTATATACAGGGTGTAAATTTTAAGTTGACAAAGCAGAATAACTCGAAAAATAAGCTTCACACGAAAAAATGCGTAGAATCCAAAGTTGATTATTTTCGAGGGGGCATCTGCTGGTGCTAAAATTAGCCCACCCCCCCCCGGCCCCTGGGGGTGGGGCGGGGGGCAACTTTAAAATTTCAAATGGGAACCCCTATTTTTTATTGCAGATTCAGGTCCTACATAAAAACTACGTACATTTTGTCTGAAACATTTTTTTTTATTTTTGGTAGATGGCGCTGTAATTCAAGAAAATCCATTTTCTCATTTTTGCGTGGAAAT
>JAHWFO010108553.1:454227-476263 GCA_023313115.1 Rhysida immarginata
TATGAAGTGTTAATTGTACATTTAAAAAATATTTGTCACACACAATCCTTTAATTTAGTGTTCCTTAGTTCCTTTCACAATGCACTTGAGTCAAACTTCCACGGCAGACTTAAATTATCAAACTGTTAGGATTTTGTTATTACCACAAACAAAATAAAATTTATTTTGATTTGAAATAAAAAGATTATTATATTTCTTAAAAGGTTTTAATTTGATTTTCTGTCAATAAAAATATTTTGCGGAACACCCGAGGTTTGAAAATCGCTCCTTTAGTCATGGGCTCCTCTACTACGCCCATAGGAAACCATGCTTTAGTTATAGGTCTGCCACACCGATTATACTAAAGAAAAAATGGCGGAAAGACTTTCAATTGGTTTCAAATATGGCGGCTGTACAGCCACTTTATGTATTCTATCTCGTTGAGTCAGCTAGTATAAATACAGGGTGTTTCATAATTGGTGTCCCGTCTTTAGGTCCAAATAACGACTCAAGGGGAACAGATTGGGGAGAAATGAATATTGATTATTTGGTTTTAATGTCCCATAATTCAGAATAAAAACATTTCGCGTCCCTGGGGGTGAAGGGGTAAATTTTGAAAATGTTAATTTTGTAGGGGTAGGGGTTAGACCCCATGTGTTATTTAGAAAGTTGTGTAGAGCATCATGTGAAATGTAGGTTTAGCAAAAAACCCGGTGAAAAAATCTCATACCCTGCCCCCTTTATCGAATGGGTAAAGTGAAAGATATGGCTAGCTAATGTAGACAAAAACAGAAAAACTCATTAGAAACCTTTCACTTTCTGACTACCGCGAGGCCATAATAGTAAAAGGGAAAGTAGAAGCACTCCTTAGTTCATAGCGGTCACGGCATGAGGGCGTCACTATCTTTAGAGATGAATGCTGTACAGTGTTAAAGCTTAACTTAATTATTTACATGCAAGATTCAAATCTTTTATAATAGTTACTTATAAAGAAATAAATGGAGTCAGGTCTTATAATAATTACTTTTATTTTTTAATCGCATGATATATTTCATATATATATATATTAAAAATTGGCAAAATTAATAAAGACCATCTTCATTTAAATAAAATATGACCAGTAGATATGACTAACAAAAATTCAACAACTAAATATATGTACATTTATAGAATTTCATTTACAGTTAATGAATGTAATTTAAAATTTATTAAAAATAATTACACATAATTCGTACATTATCTACAAAAATATTTTATTAAAATTCTGAAAATAAATTTAAGATAATAAACAAGATTTATTGATTTAAGGAGTTTAAATGATTAATTTAAATTTAAATGAGTTCAGTCTCCTTATAATGGGGAAAATCGTGAATTAATAAAAACAAAATTAAATAATAAATAAAGTCACCAATCTTGAAGAAACTTGTGAGATGGATGTAGTCTATTGAAGATGTTGTTGATAGTAGAAATAAACCCAGTCTATTGAGGATGTAGATGAAGTCTTGCGCAGATAATGTTGATAAACTTGAAGTACAGATGAAATTTTGAAGAGGGTGATCAAAATATTTGGGTTAAAATTTATATGAAAAAACGTTTTCGAGAATTTTTTTCATCATCAGTTGGATTAAATATTTTTGAATGTTGAAAACAGTTGAAATAAGAATTTAACAATTGATATAAAGGTGATGAAGCTAAGTTGGTTGTAATTGTTGGTTATGATTGTTGGCTATTGTATATTAGGGTGATTGTTGTTTAAAAGTAGTGTCCATTTATTGTTTATCTCTATTGATGGTTTGGCTAAATTTTTGTTATTTGTAATGATATTTATTGTTTCTTTAATTAATCTTTTTTTATAATTTTCTTCTTTTCCAATGATTTTTGTGTTTTTCCAATCTGGTGTGTGGTTTTCTTTGATACAATGATTTACTAAATGGTTGTTTTTGTCTTTGTGGCCAAGTTCTCTTTCATGTTCTTTTAATCTTGTTTCTAATTGTCGTTTAGTTTGACCTGTGTAGATATGTTCACATTTTTTTACATGGTATTTGATAAATTATATTTCTAGTATTCCATTTTTCTTTATTATTTTGACATATTTCTTTGAAATTGATATTTGTGCTATTATTTTGATTGATTGTTGTTTTTAGGTTGGTGGTGGTTATTAATGTTTTAGTAATGTTATTTGTTATTTTTGGTATGATTTTTATATTTGGTATTTGTTCTAATATTTTTTTCTGTTTGTGGAAAATTTTATTATTGTATTGTATTGAATATCTTTTTTGTTGTTCTTGTAGAATTGCTATAGTTTTTGTTGTATTGTTTTAAACGCATCTATTAAAATTTTGTTTATTCAAGTTATTGGATATTTGTTTTTTGATAGGTTCAGTTTAAGTTTTTTTAAATTTGTAGGAATATATTTCGGGGATGTAAGATTTTTTATTCTTTGTAAATATTGTTTAATAGTTTTAATTTTTTGGTGTGTGGGTTGTTGTGATAAGTAATGTGGTATGTTGTTACCTTTTGTTGGTTTTTCATATATCTCAAAATCTAGATTATTTTCATTTTTTATAATGTTTATATCTAAAAATGTGATACGGTTGTTGGTCATGTTGTTGTGTGTAAATTTTAAAGGATATCGTTCTTCTAATAGGTGTATTAATATTTCTATTGGTTTGTTCGTTATGACTAGGATGTCATCTACATATCTCATCCATATTTTTATGTGTTGTTTGTGTTGTGATTTGTTTAGTAAATTGTGTTCCATGATATTTAAATAGATGTTGGAAAGAATTGGTGATAATGGGCTACCCATGGGTAAGCCTTCAATTTGTGAATAAATTTTTTCATTAAATTTTAATTGATTGTTGGTGAAACATAGATTTATGATGTTGTATGATTTTTAGTACTTTCGTGTAAGGTAATTTTGTTTTTAATTGATTTTTTATGATGTCGAGAGTTGGTATGATTGGGATGTTATCATACATAGCTGTTATATCTATTGTATAAATTTTGTCTTTATTTTCTAATTTTAGTTTTTCTAATGTTTGTTTGGCTAGTGTTGAGTTTTTTATTGTGTAATTAAAATCAAAGAATTTTTTTAAATAAATATCTAGAAATTTTGCTAGTTTGTAAGTTGGTGATTTTTTGGTGGATGTTATGATTCTTATGGGATTTCCTTCTTTGTGTATTTTTATTACTCCATAAATTGAATTTGGTGATGTTTCTACTGGAATTATTCGTTTTTGTTGTTCTTCATTAATTATATTTTCTTTTTTTAATTCATTTATTTTTTTAGTAACATTTTTTTGGAATTGTATTGTTTGATCATTATTTTATAATTTGAAAATTTTATTTTCTTTTATGAAATTTTCTATGCTAATAATGTAATCTTTTTTCTTTTGTATGACCATTATTTTACCCTTGTCTGCTTTTGTTATAATTAGATCTTTATCTTCTAAATAAGTTTTAAATTTTTTTATTTCCTTATGCCAATATAGATTTTCTGGCAAAGTTGACTTTTAGTAACTGCGAGCACTGCGTGCACTGCAGAGAAGCACCCTCAGAGACACCCAAATGAACAACTCATTCATAGCAACTGTTTCGTATCCGCCCTGCAGTGAAGCATCACTTAAAGACGCCACTGTTGACCCATAATTTCGCAGCATTTTACTCTGAAGTTATTAATTACTATTAGAAATTAATAAAGTTTATTTTAATTCGTAAATAGGTAACAATGATTAGTTAATTTTACTGAAACGCTTAGTATAAGAATTTACAAAATTATTACTAATTAATAACTGATTTAAACATTTGATGTATTAAAAAAAATTACTAAATTGCAAAAAAATAAGTTGAGTGGGTCTTGTATCACATAAATGAATTCTGTATAAACACTGTGGCGATCTGTATATCTTAAGTAATACTAGGTCGCGATCTGTTTGATTGTGATTTGTTTGAAGTAGGATCCTGCAATCAAAACTCCTAGATTAATAGCAGAAATGATGACATATCCTAGAAATAAACCTTAATTTTTTTCTGATTTTTTGTAATTTATACATTATTTTATCAAATTATTTGAAAAATATCTGGGTTTTTTATCAGAATTTACTAGGGGTTTTTTTTTCGTATTTGGAGAGGGGGTCCTTTTAATTTATTTTCTAATATTAATTTACCGAATTAATTATTTGGTGATGGCGTTGGCCATAAAATTTATAAAACAGAATTTTGCAAAATCCGTTAAAAAATAAAAAAGTTACAGCCATGAAGGCATTAGTTTTCGACCAACCCTCGTATCTTCTCTATATTTATTGAATTTTTTTAAAAAAACTTAAACTTTCTACGTATTTTCATTATTGTCGTGCATCCGGGTAAATATGGCATTAAATTTAAGTGATAAATGAAAAATTAAGCCACGAGCCTATATTACAGTCAACAATGACTTAATTGCTCAGAGCGTCGCGATCTCAGACTGGAATTTTCTTTTTCTTTCCTATTTTAATTTATTATTTATGTAAACGCATTTAACGTCTGTATTGTAACATTTTAACATCTGAGGCATCGTGTTTAAGTAATCCATCAGCTTTTCTTTAATAAATTTGATAATTGGTGTCTTTGTTACTGTTTACATATACGGTGGCTACGCTATGACCTATCCATTAACAGAATTATTTTTATATTTGCGGTGTAAGACCATGTAGCAAATGTACGAATAACTCTCGTAATAAGAAAAATAACCAGATTTACTACTACTCCAAAAGAAAGGATCGACATACAATAACTACTATCACTACCTCTGCTGGTCTTACCATTACTGATGGACTGGATATTAGTAACTGTTTTACCCAGCATTTCAGTGAAACTGTCTCTACTTCTTTCAACACATTCTCGGAGAACTGCCTACCTATTGTCCCCCTATTGATAACCTCATCTTAACGGAGTTCACTGATAGAGATGTTTCCTACGGCATTAATAGATTACGGGCCAAGCCTTGCAATTCTCCGACAGAGGTTCCTTCCTTTATTCTGAAAGGCCTTCGAGATGTCATAATTATTCCTCTTAGGCGCATCTTTAAGTTGTGTCTAAAAGCTGGCCACTATCCTAAAATAAGGAAGAGTGCGGTTGTGGTTCTTGCATTTAAGGGTGGTTCTGCCTAACGGACTGACATTGCTAGCTATAGGCCGATCTCTACCCTTCCACCCACTGCCAAAGTCTTTGACAACATCATTCATAAATATCTTCTACAACATGCCCTTCTTCATGTTCCTGCGTCTTAACATGGTTTCATTCCCCGACGTTCCGTTGTGAGAAATCTTGTATCTCTAACCGCTCATGCTCATGATGCTCTTGACCACTGCCACCACTGCCAGCAACTTGACGTGGTCTACTTTTATATGCAAAAGGCGTTCGACCCTGTCAATCATGAGTTACTAATTAAAAACTTGCGTGCGTATGTTGATGAACTCCTTCGGATAATGCGCTTTTTCCTGTTGGATCGACAGTTTGTTGTATCTATACGACATCATTCATCATTGCCCTATTGGCCTCAGTGTGGTGTTCCACAAGGTTCTGTCTTGTCTTAGGGCCTTTATTATTTGTTATCTTCACTGCTGACCTCCTCGAGGTGATTAGAAACTCTCATATATTGATGTATCCAGATGATGTGAAACTTTTTGATAACATTATAATTGTCTTAATGCTCACCTGCTTCAGCAGGAAATTTATAGTATATGTCATTGGTGTGAGCAGAATGATCTAGCAATTAATGCAACCAAATATGACAAAAAAGACCATTTTTATCGAGTTCTCCTAGTCTGTTTGTGGAAATGTGCAAGTTGCCAAACTCTGTGTCCTTGATCTTGGCGTAATCGTTGATAGCACACTTTCCTATAATTCCCATGTTGACTGTTCGTCTGAAGGCTTACATAACTCTTGGTACCATTGTGCGCAATGGAGGCGATTTTCGGTGCCCTTCTACATTTGTTCGGCTCTATCGGAATCTAGTTTTACCCATTTTGTCCTACTGTTCTGTTTTATAGAATGGGGGTTCAAATATGCAGTCCTGTAAACTGGATAGGGTGCAAAATGTTTTTCTCCGGTTTCTGAAGCGGAAATTCCCGAATTTTGATGTACTTTCAGATGTGTGTGCACTCTCAGACATTAGAATGTAGATTGAATTAGCTGTGTGAACACCGTACATGAACTGAATTGAATTGAATTATTATTATTATTGAATTTTTATCTTTGTAATAATTATTATATTTCTGTTAATCTGTATAAATAAAATTGTGTTCTTCTGTTTTTTTATTGTCCTTTTTTTTTAATTACGTTACTTCCCGTTTACTTGTATCTTAAATAACCCAATTTTGGGGCTTTGGCCTGTTGGGGGGCAACATAGCGGCTTGGCCTTCCAGTTTATTATTCCCTGTTGTTGTTATTACCTATTATTATTATTATTATTATTATTATTATTATTATTATTATTATTTATACCAGATGGTTTGTTTGTTTTTAGTATTTATTTGCGTAAAATGACGGCCGTTTATGAGAATAAAATCATAATCACACAAAGAAACTCCGTGTTTACACATTTCGGTTATTTACTCATTTGGTATTAAATGTATGAAATTATACGATTAAGAAATGAGTAAAGAGCGTTTTGATTTTTGGTAATCTTACAAACATGGAAACACGGAATTCTTTTGTGTGATTTTAAAGGACCGTCACTTTTCGCAAATAAAATCATACAAGACCACTCAACTTTTTTTTTTGCAATTTAGTAATATTTTTTAATATATCAAATGTTTAAATCAGTTGTTAATTAGTAATTTTGTAAATTCTTATACTAAGCGTTTCAGTAACATTAACTGATTATTGTTAAATATTTACGAATTATAGGTAAATAGTAATTAATAACTTCCGAGTAAAATTCTGCGAAATTATGGGTCAGCAGTTGCGTCTTTAAGTGATGCTTCACTGCAGGGCGGATACGAAACAGTTGCTATGAATGAGTTGTTCATTTGGGTGTCTCTGAGGGATGCTTCTCTGCAGTGCACGCAGTGCTCGCAGTTACTAAAAGTAAACTTTGCCAAATTTCCTAGCATCGACGCCATGCGAGCAGCAGTTACAGTGCATGTCACGAGTCCATCTCTCGACTGCTCTTCAAAAAAATACGGTCCAATTATGACAATTGCTGTCATATCACACCACACAGTAACTTTAGGAGAATGCAATGGAATTTGGTGGAGAACATGAGGGGGACTGGTGGCCCAAATCCTGCAGTTATGGGTGTTGACATCCCCATTCGGGTAAAAATGGACCTCGTCCGTCCACAAAATGTTCCATGGCCAATGCTCGTCCACCTCCATCCGTGCACGGAATTCCAATGCGAAGGTTTCTCTACGAGGAAGATCGTTAGCTTCGAGTTGTTGGACAAGGTGGATTTTGTATGGGTAGTACCGCAGCACTTTACGTACGATCTTGTACACCGTACTCAGTGGTAACTCCATTCAACGTGCAACAGCACTTACGCTGCACGCCCCTTGTGAGGTTTCCATTTTTGCTTCCTCTACGGCTACTGAAACAGCCTCCACGGTTACCTCAGAGACGGGTTTCCTTCCTCGAACAGGTGCTAACGTTAACAAGCCTGTGGCTTCAAACTTTGTCATCACCTTCTTCAAACTCTGCGGTGTCATTGGCCCCCGACGTACATGTATTCGTCGAAAGGTACAATAATGTTGCAAAGCCTGCCATACATAGCTATTGCATTCATAATAACATTAAACCAGAAACGCACAGGCTTGCATGGTAACAGGCATCGTCGACTAGTAACAATTGAGGCGTACTGTCAAGGCTCCCTTTCTTATTTCTGAAAACCAAATGACTTGGAAAGCGCATGTGCATAAACCACATTGTTAACCTGTGTCTTTGTGTCTAATTTCGTATACGAATATTGCATTCAGCGCCATTCCATGCTGGTGGTGACCTTTTGAACTAATTTTTTTATTTGTAGATATAAACTTCCCATAATATTACCAAGTATTATAGCTTTTGGTCCAGTAGTTTTTTTTATGGCCATGTCAAAATGGAACTTTAATTATAAAGACCTTGTACATATATCAGTTGCCTGTTAGCAGTGACCATCTTATTTAGACGTTGTTGGTCCCATTCATTGAGGTGTGGCGACCACTGCATTGCCCATGTTGGGAGGTAATGCTGTCAAGTTGGTACTCTCGGTAGACTCTTGAAACTGTGGACTGTGGGACGTTGAATTCTTGATCCACCTCCGATACTGAATGACCCATACGTTGTGCGCCACGTTCGAACTCTGATAGCTCTCGTCATGTTGCCATTGTCACACTGAACACCACACCCCTTACTCATGACAGTGTAACTAAATCTTCTAACACTTATTTGTACATTTATCCTGTTTGCACATGATGCTACCTCCACGGTTAATGTTAACTATCTGCACAATCGCAAACGCGAAACTCAAGAATCTGCACAATCGCAAACGCGAAACTCAAGAATCTGCACAATGCGCAAACGCAACTTTTACGCGTCGCTCCTGCGCAACAACACATTGGGCAATCCAAAACGTGGTAAATTTAAAATACCACATTCAAAACAACACGTATATAGCAAACTATCTACACAATCTCAAAACCGAATGTTAAGAATCCGCACAACCAGAATCGCAAAACTTGACTAACTGTACAAAACAAAAACAAAACTTCACCATCCACCTAAACCAATTTAAAATAAAAACAACACTCCAAACAAAAGAAAAAAAACACAAACAAGCAAACAAATCAAAAACATGCTAGACTGAAAAACGCAAACGAAAAAGAACGCACACGCAAAACCACAAAAACAGCAGTCATTACAACACGAAAATACTAAAACACCATCAATTTTCCAAAAGAAAAAATACAACCACAAAAAAAAACACTGGCCGTGCACACATACAAACACCGAACGCGAGCGGAATGAAGAGTATTATTTACTAAAGCGGGGGCTCCGCCCCCCAAACCCCCCTCTTTCTACTTCCCAACACACACATACACACACAGAAAAGCACACAAAGCAACCATCAAAAACTAAAACAAAAAGCAAAAAAAAAAGAAACCACTAACCTCTACCGTAATCACCCGAACAACCACAGAAAACAAAAGCCGTCACAAACAGCATAACTCCAAACACCACGAAAACTCACGCACAAATGGCGACACCGGAAACAGCAATAGCACACAAAACAGGAAATACGAAAAAAACACCTTTTTAAACACCCCCAAAAAACCCACAACAGACAAAAAAACACAAAACAAACACCACCACAAATCCCAACCCCAAAAAAACAACACAGAAATAAACACCGCTAAAAAACAACAACCAAAAACAAAACCGGAACACCTCCAAAACAACCCCACTCAAATGCAAAAAGCAAAAAACACAACAAGCAAAAGCGCCATAGAAAAACATACAACTAAAGAGAAAACAGCAACAAAAAACGCAAACCCCCCAAAAACGCAACAGGAATACGCCGTGCAGGCACCCAGGCGATTGTGCAGATAGTTAACATTAACCTAGTTCGCTGCTATCCCATGACTTTTGGCACGTGAGTGTAGATAGCACTCGCCGCTTGTTGGCTGAGAGCGTGACTGCGCACGTCTTCGCGCTCTTGAAACGAGCAAGTTGTGGGTTCGAATCTTGCCGAAGGCATAGTGTGTGTGTTTGTCCCGTTTCATTATCATCCTTTCATCATTTTCATCTATACTCTGGAACTAACAACTCCAGCTTCAAGTTTGAATCAGGTATATACCGATTCCCCCCCTTTCAAATTTCAGTTAACACAAAAACATGATAGAAAATCATGAGTGTTAATTCACTTAGTCCCTAGATGGTCAAAATCAAATAAGAAGATAAGCACTTATGCTACACATATATCAGTTTCCTTTTTCTTTCATGCCAGGCACTATACTACTATTTACAAGAAATGGGCAGAGTGGAAATACTCTGAAAAAAAAAACATATCTGACTTTTAGGTAGAGACTATCCTTTCTCAAAGTTTTACCACTGTCCATGTCATGTTCCCCATGATTTATGCATCTTATTTTTTTATCTTTTACATCTGTCATTTTCAAGGTATTTTATATACACTGCTCAAAACAAAGGAAAACTTGTAGAATTCCCTACAGAGTGCGTAAATAATAATTTTTAGCTATTTCATCTTCTGCAACATCAAACCTACTATCTCCCTCATAGGAAATGGTTGAAGCCAACGCATTTTGCTGCCAGATGTTCTGAGAAATATGCATAGCAATATAACACCCCGGAAAACAAAGTGGTTACATCCCAGTACACTCTTTGCTTGGAGATAACGGTCGAACAATAGAAGGTGCAGGCATTTCTGGAACGTTGTTTTTAGTACTCTGACATGCCACGAAGGCATCTTGAAGCAGTAGAAGCTGCGAAAGCCGTAACATTGCTCCAAACGGGTCAATCATTTCGGACTGTGGCAAATGACCACAATGTGTCCTCTTCCGTCATTTTCCGACTGTGGACACGATTCCAGGCGACTGGCCAGTACACACGAAGAGCTGGGCAAGGTCGCCGACATTCAACAACCGCCAATCAAGATCGTTATGTGCCCTGCGCCGAAGAACCTCAACGGCCAGAGACCTGAGAAATGACCTGCAGATGTCAACTGGGGTAGCTGTTTCAGATCAAACAATACAGAACAGATTACGTGAAGTTGGCTTGAGAGCCAGACGACCAAATCGAGTGCCTAGTCTAACCCGCCAGCACATAGAGGCGCGACTAGAATTTGCACATCAACATGTCACCTGGCAGCCTCGCCACTGGCATTCTGTTCTCTTCACAGACGTGTCAAGATTCCGCCTGACCCGCTGTGATGGCAGTCTGCGTGTCTGGAGACGACGTGGTGAGCGAAACACCGACGCAACAGTTTGTGAGACTGACCGAATGGGATATTGTTCTATTATGGTTTGGGCTGGCATCTCAATAGATCATCGAACGGATCTTGTGGTCGTCCGAGGGCGAATGACCGCTGACTTTTACATTCGTGACATTCTGGAAGAACATGCGATTGTTGCTGCACATGGCATGGTGCCTGGATTCCTTCTGATGCAGGATAATGCTCCTCCACACACTGCAGCTGTCACTCAAGACTTTCTACGGATGCATGGCATTCAGAGCCGAATCACTAGGCGCTGTAAGAGTCGAGTCGAGTAAGGTTTTCTACTCCAATGACCGCTTTCGAGGAGAAATCTGCCCTCATCTCATCATTAACGCGTTATATTGGAGTGTGAAGAGAGTTTGTCACTCCAAATTTCAAGTGGCCAGTTTTGGCCACTTGAGGAGCGAATTCCCTACTCCAACTCGCTGATCTAGTGAAACAGCATTTCATCGCTTCATAGCAAAAATGTCATGCCATTGCATTGTTTTTACTTCAGCGCGAAAAACGAACAAGTTATAGAATGCCTTTAATTGAAAGGTATCATTATATCTTGTTGTGAGATACCGTCGTATTTAAAAACGTTCATTTTGAAATGGGCTCCATACAGGAGGAGTTCAAACGAATAGAGGCGGGGGGAGGGAAGACAAACTGCTGTGGCGAAATTCAGACTATGCTTATTATGTATGCCTTTATTATTTTATAAACATGCATGTATATTTTTAAATTATATGCGCGTTCTAACATTTATGCTATTAAAAATTATTACTTCATGTATTGATATGAAGCAGTATTTAAATATTTTTCTCGTTTATTTTATTAAGCTTATGAACTATTAATATTCCCTTAATTAGCCTAAAATGAATATTTAAGAAATGTAAAATGATAAAATATATTTAACTATTTAATAATTTATTTAAGGCAAAAATGTTTGTTAAATAAGCTTTATTTGTGTAGACAACACTAAACAAAAGATTTTTTTCTACTTCCTTGTTTCTCAGAAGTTGTGTCACTCCTTTTCATTGACCTATGTCCTCCATTGTTGTTGCCTAGCAACGTGACGCTTTCCATGCGAAAATTTCGTCACTTTCGTTAAAAATATCCTCAAACCCAAGACTGGTTTCTTCAAGGAAGAGATCAAGCAACCTCATATGAGGGAAGACGGTAAATGCGTTAATGATTGGAATCTGGGGTTTTCGAGTAGCCCTTGACCTTCAGCCCTTAATCGAGTGTCGTTTGTCACTCTTTCGAGGGCTGTGCTAGTGATTCGGCCCTCAGACCATGAGGTGGCCTGCAATGAGTCCAGACCTAAATCCCCTTGAACATCTTTGGGACATGGTTAACAGGTGAATTCGACACCACCCTTCAGCTCCAGAAACACTGCAACAGCTCATCCAGGCACTTATTAAGGAATGGGACTGGCTTCCCCAAGATCACATCCGTCGACTGATATGGAGCATGCCTCGAAGGTGCGTGGAGGTTACTGCAGCCCATGGTAGGCATACACAATACTGAGTGGTGCAAAAACTGATCCCTGGAAGAAACAGGGCATTCTCCTCACAACATCCAGAAGACATTTCACTTTGTTTCAGGCAGGGGTCCTGCAGTTTCATGTTTTTTCTTTATGTTTCTTCACCAGTTGTTTCAATAATGCATTCTATTGTTAAACAAACAGTCTTTTAATGATCACATACTGCGATTTTGTCCACATTATTCCTAGTTGCTTCCGCACGCTGCTTAATAGAAGTATTCCTTTAAATGTTTTGAGCAGTGTATTTTTCTGTGTTTTTTTTTTATAATTCTAGTTTTATTTTGTCAAAATGTCAATATTAAACAAAGACAACATTTTTGCCCTATTAGGAAGATGGTAGTTCTGATAATGATTTTTAATGTACTTTTGATTTTGAAATGAGGAAGAATCAAGTCATGTAAGCAGTCAATCGACTTTGTCATGAAGAATGAAGAAATTCTTTGTTTTATTAAATTTCATAAAAAATTTCTTATGGCAATAGCATCTTTAGTTTTGCTGGAATTTAAGTTTTAGAAATCAGTTCCATGATTATCAGTAGTAAACTTGAGATTATTCACAAAAATAGAATATAACAGCAGCAGTGGCGAAAGGTGGAGGGGACTTTGGGGCTCAAAGCCCCCACTGATAACAGCCTCAGCCTGTTTAGAGTAGTGTTTCTCTACTATAAATCATCCCAGTCATTACTGCAGTCCCCTTTGCAAGGAACACTACCTTCCGCCATTGAACAGCAGTAAATGCAGTAAATAAGATATCATTCGGTTATCCAATTTCTCCTTCAATTACCAGCAAGCTCCATATGGAAGCACGAGTTCTTATCAATTTTTAAAAACTACATTTTTCATTTGAAAAAAAAAAAAATTCCTATTTTGTTTGATAGAAGTGGCCTCGGAAGAGGCATATGTATGCTTTTATATTATGCCTTTTGGATACACGATTAATTTCCCATACCCTATTCATCAGGGTTCTCCCCAGGCCCTTTTGAGTGGGCACACCACCCGGCTGATTTTGGTGACCGCCCGCCTGAATATGTGAAAAACTGCACACCACTGTATAATATTTTATGCGTTTTTAATTTTTGTCTGCCCAGCTATTTTATTCTTCCGCCCACCTGAAAAATTTTTCTAAGGAGACAATGCTCATGCTCTTAAATATGGTTCTTACGTTTTCTTTGTTATCAAGGTAAGAGATTAAAGTTATGTTATTTATTAATACAGTAAAAATGTATTTTATTAGCTGTATTTACTAATTTTAACACATCTTAGTATTTAAAAAGCTATTTTTGTATTTGATCCCATATACAGTACTGTACTCATTATTAAAAGTGGAATGATTTTCAATAGATGCACTCTTTGGCCAATGTGCAAAAATGGTAAGTTCCCTTTGTGGAGTGCAGTTGAGATTTTCAACTCTAGACACAAATGGCATTATATATATATATGGCATTTAATTCAATATTAAAGAATTAGATTGGTAAACAAGGGAATATGTTTACCTCCAAGAATGTGAAGCAAACAATTAAGAAAAAATGGTTTCTTTGAATTTATCCTACAATATTATAATCTATTAACTTGCTAGTAGTTTATTAAACATCAAAGACATCTTTTGCATTTACATGTATAATTCAAATTTCTTCTCCTTTTTATTAATTGTTTGGTTTAAAGCATACAAAACGACCTTTTTATTTTCAGTAGTATTATATTATCCCAGTACCAGAGTTAAAAATCTCTAAACACATGATTATATTTATTGTTTACAAAACAGTTAACAGCTTTATAATGGTCATGATAATTTTAAGATCTTAATAAACTTCATTTAAAACAAGTCCTGGTTTGATTCGGTGTCCCATTATATTCAGTTGTTTTGTTGTTGTTTTTTGCTGAAATTATGTTGCACTTGTCAATTCCAAATAGAAATTTTCAAAAGTTAATACTTCCAAGGTTTGCATAAAAAAAATAGTGGCAAAAAATTTAAAATACATACAGTGACTGTAAAGATGGCAAAGAGTTATGATTTCATATTTTCAAGAAAAAAAACCTGGAAAAATAAAATTAAAAGGTTTCCAAACTTTTTTTTTTTTTATTGTTTTTGGAAGTGTTTCTATTTTTGTGTTCACTTCTTGCTTCCCCATAGCCATCCTTTAACCATTCCTGTTATCCCAACACCCTTCTTCTGTTCAAGACGATCTTCCAAAGATGGAAATTCAATGTGATTTAGGGCAAGGTCAAAAAACAATGGCTTGCACGGAATTGGCTTGAAGTCAGGAGGGAATGGAATAATGTTGGGTTGTTTAGAGAGAAGACCAGGGTCTTCGTAGTATTCTTCAAGGCGATCACATAAAGGCTAGAGAAAAAAAAAATAAACATAATGATTTTAAGTAAAATATGCAAGGAAAAACATAAAATTTAATTTATCACAAAGCCAGTCAATTATTCATGAATATGATACTTGTCTTATCAGAAGGCACCTATCGCATCTACAATGGGCGCTGTTTAATGTATTGCTATCATTTTTATGCGGAATGGAACAATCATATATAAACACATTGAGAATCCATCATTAATTATTCTCAAATTTTAGCCAAAGTTAAGCTATTTTGTAGAAATTGCATGTGCAAAGACAAATCAAATTCCTTGGATTGACAGGTGTAGTGGTAAAAATTCAAAATGAAAAGATATATAATACCAAAGAAACATATTATTAGTAAAATATCGTGTCAAAATTTGAAAAATTACCAAAAAAAATAATTAGCAATATGTGGATAATAGTAATAACTAAGAAAGAAAAAATCTTTAACCACAAGAAAAATACGACCTGGAGGCGCATTTCGAAAGCAAGGCTTTCATCATTCGGCAGGAACAGAGTACAACAAAGTGAAACCGGGGAAGACTGAGGTCATAATCGACAATCGAACAGTGAAGTGTACATTTGTTAGGATGGGACGAAAGCGGCGCTTTCACAAAGCTCATCCAACCAGACTCAACTCCAAATGAAATACACTGAGGTAGTCAAGAAGCCTAATCAACCCAAGCGGTCTTCCATATTATACAAAAAAGAAAATAAGATTGACGATTGTCAGAAACAAAATACAAACGAAATTAAAAATACAAGGAGAAAGAAGATTATCACATCTTCCAGTAGTCCGGGAAAGAGACGTTGCTAATATCTTCAAAATTGACGTCAAGAACGTGCCTCGGTTTACGATACTTTGTATGCCAGTTCATATTCAATGAGTTCTTCAGTATTCCATTAACAAGTTTATTGTCGTGACTCTTCATCTTCTGTATCATAATCAAAAGGAGATCCTGTATAAACCTTCCTATATGGGCCATGTTTAAATCCATGTGGATGGATTGGTTTTTCACCGTCCTTCTGTCCAGCTGAGCAATGGTCCTCAGGGTAACATTCTGGAATGACTGTAGTTCACTCCATTTGGTTTTACAGATAGTCGCCCACGCAGGCATGCCATAGAGGAGTATGGTCCGGATAATCGATTTGTACAGAAGTAGCTTGTTGTCAATGCTGAGGGCGCTGTTGCGACCCATGAGAGCTATGATACTGTACTTAGCCCTCTTCGCTTTGTTCACAGCACAGGACATATGCCGGTTCCATGGAGGGTCTTGAGTCAATGATAACTCCCAGATACTTGCAGTTGTCCACCCAGTCCAGTTTCTTGTTGAACAGAACAAGAGAATCTGGGGGAGGCTTGAGCTTCCTATTGAGGTACAAAGCCTTGCACTTTCCGACGTTAAGGTTCAACTTCCAGCAGTTAAACTAGTCTTCGAACTGCTTCAAGGCGCACTGCAGCCGAGTGATAACGTGAGCCGGCTGGTTTACCAATGTCATAATGGCAGTATCATCCGCATAAAAATACAGATTACAATTATCGGGTTTCGGGAAATCATGTACAAAGTAATTAAATAGCACAGGCCCGAGGACAGAACCCTGAGGGACACCGGCCTTTACAACACGGGGCGTGGAAAGATTTTCTCCAACTTTGGCTTGATAGGATCTGCTGTCAAGAAAGGATTTCACCAAGAAAATCAAATCGGCAGGGAACCCGTCTCTGATCATTTTGTAGACAAGGCCCTCATGCCACACTTGGTCAAAAGCTTTACTGACATCGAGAAATACCACCCCACAGTACCTGGAGAGGTTCAGGGGGGTGCTCAGGTCTTCAACGAGCCTCCATATCTGCATCGGACAAGAATGGGCAGCACGAAAGCCAAACTGCTCTTCCCGAAAAAGGTTATTTGCTAGACAGTGGTCTTGGAATCTGACGAGAATCGTTTTCTCGAACACTTTGGACATCGTGGGTAGCAGGCTAATAGGTCGGTAACTCACCGGAATTGCAGGATTTTGCCCCTGCTTGGGGATACTCAACACAATAGATTGCTTCCAAGCCACAGGGAAGCAAGAAAATTTCCAGCAGACGCTAATGATATTAGTGAGATAGTCAATAAAGTTCTTCGGGAGATTTCTAAAGGCGTTATTACTCACCTTGTCTCTTCCTGGAGCCTTCTTCTTTTTCAGTTTACTTATGATGGTGGCGACCTCTCCAGCCTCGATGCTGTTCTTCGTTAAATGCTGTGGGACTTCATCAACATTGACAATACCTTCTTCCACACGCTGAGACATGATTTGGCTCTCGGGCTTATCGTTGGTAGGAGTAGCAAACTGCATTTCCAGTGAATCTGCAATGACTTGGGCCTTGTCCTGATCAGTTTGCACATAGTCACCTTGAGGTATACGAAGTGGAGGAAGCGTAATCTTCTTCTTCTGTAAAGCTCTGACCATACTCCAAATGGAATTGTCGCGAGCCGACATACTTTTGAGTTTTTCATTCCATCTAGCGTCGCGAAGCTCTTTTATCTCCTCTTGAACTCTTCGCACTAACCTGTTGTACTTGGTTTTGAGCCAAGGTTCACGATAGCGTTGCCATAGTCTACGGGTCCTGTATCTTTCAGAAATTAGGCGTTGGATTCCAGGAGTGAGTTGGATTCGATGAGAAGGTCTATTCTCTGATGGATACTTACTAGCTTCTATGGCACTGTTAATACATCTGGTGATGTCATCAACAAGTTGATCGATGTCCTCTGTACAGTAAGCAAAGTCGGGATGGTAGCCATAGTCCTTAAGAATATCTTTGTAGAGCTTCCAGTCTTGATGATGTACGAGTTCCTCTCGGAAATTTATGTCAACATTGTCAAAGTTCAACGCCACAGGCTTGTGGTCAGAAGAAAGGTCATCAATCGTGAAGATATTGTACGGTTTGTAGAAACCCTTCAAGAGCGAGATGTCCAAAACGTCATTACTAGGGGAGTGGTCGCAGTAGTAGGTGTCCTCCACAGGTACAACAGCGATGATATCATCTCTACCTTGTATGTACTTAAAGAGAATCATGCCGTTGTAATTCTGCGTTCTGGAGTTCCAGCTTGGATGTTTGGCATTTAGATCACCAGCCAGGACGACTGGAGTGTCACCACTGAAGAGTTCATCAAGCTCGCAAATGTCAAGATAACGTTTAGGTGAATTGTTGAGCGCCACGAACTTCACTTCACCACAGGAGACGTCATTGATAATGATGGAGGCCGATTCCATACCTGCATAAGACTTGGATACTAATTCTTGGTGTTGAATTCCCTTCTTAATGATGATCACAGCGCCCCCAGACACACATCTTGCAGCATTTGAAGCCATTCGATCCTTACGGTACACACAATAGCCAGGTAGCTTGAAGTCTTGGCTTGGTTTGAGGTGAGTTTCACAGAGGAAAGCAACGTCGATTTCTTGCTTTATGAGAAAGTTGTGAAACTCGATACGCTTTCGGGGAATGCCCCTAGCGTTCCATATAACGCACCGAAGTTCACCTTTGTTCATTACAGTATAACGTTGTGCAGCCATACTAAAATTAGTTGATCGTAAGGAGCCCACTCAACTGTGGGTAACTTTTGCCTAGATTAGAAAACAGATGAAAGATACGTCCTAATTGTTTATACATACCTGGTAGGTCGTTGATGTTGAAGCCTTTATCTTCCGGCGTAGACACAGTGGCAGCATAGGATTTGCCTGCTGTCACTTTAGAACTAGACATCCTTTGAACCTGGGGGTATTTTGGACATTTCGTGTAGCTTGATGTGTGCTGTCCACCACATCTGATGCACTTTGGGGGGTCTTGTCCTTTGATCTTGGGGCAATTTTTTGACTGGTGCCCCTCAGCACATTTATTACAACGAGGATCTTCCGTGCAACCCATGGATACGTGTCCGAAGCGCAGGCAGTTGTAACACTGTAGTGGCTTCTTGTTCCCTCGAAAGGCCTTCATTGAAACTGCCAGCGGCCCAATACGTATTATGTTTTTCAATGACTGGTTGTGTTCGGTGTTCGGGAGTAGAACCAAAACCATCGGCATATCAATGGATCCTTTGGATTTCCTCAATCGAATAACTTTTTCCGGGAAGTAGTTGGCTCTTTTTAGGTCTTCTTGGAAGTCATCGAGGTAATACGTAACATCCACATTACGAATTACGTATTTCAAGACCTTCTCCGACTTCAGTTGATGTTGCTGAATTTTTAAAATATTATGAGACTTAATTCCAGAGACTAACCTGTTGTGTGTTTCTTCATCTTCACATTTAACCTTGACGGTTTCAGCTCTGCCCGTATGAACGGTGATCTTTTCCACTGGAACATGCTTCTGGAGCTCAGTTAAAATCGTCTTAAACGGGACGCCATGAGTCCGCACGATAATTGGCAGTACATACCTCTTCGTGATCCTATGGTCTTTATTAGCCGAGCGACCTTGTACATTCTTCGGATTCCTCATTCTAGTCGCGCTGACGACTTCTTCGTTTACTCTGGAGACGGTCTTTAGGTTATCGACCCTCATGCCTTTTCTGAATTTTTTATTAGCAACACCAATCCAGGGACTGTTATCAACTTCTTCATCGGTTCCATCAGAGTGACTTCATTAGCACAGGCAATATTATTAAAAACGTTACTTGCCTTGCTGTAATCAACAGGTGTATTTTCCTTGGAGTTACCTGCCTTCGGAGTCTCGGAGCATTTCCCAAAGGCTTCCTTCAGTTCGCTTATCTTTTCAATGACATCTCTACGAGAGTCATTGATTTCCTTGTTGATACCTTCGAACTTCTCTTCAAAACTTTTATGTAGGGATTCGACTTTTTGTCTTTGTCTGAATTGAGTAGTTTTTTGCTATTGTTTTTCTGGATAGCGATGCTTTCGAAAGTGTCTAACAGGTACTTTTTATTGATAGAGTGTACAAGCTTTAAATTATCGATGGTGAAATCGTGTCTCATATCTAATGAGTGTTTTGCAATAGCAGACTGACTGCTTCTGCCATAGTGTCGGTGGGCGAGGTGTTCCTTGAATCTAATCGGGTTGCCAAGCAAATTTCTTATATGCTTGGGATTGCTGAAAGACAAAGAAATATTGTGATGTTTGAAGATGAATGTAAATTTTTGGTAAGTGTCTTCTCCTTCTCTTTTATGATATGTAAAGTAGTTAAATCTGAAATCGTTTTCTTAAATTTCCTCTTCTTTAGGAGGTCATTGATGGTTTTAGGATTATAACTGTTTTTCTTAGCTACAAGTTTTATTAGAGACAATTCAGAATTGAAAACAGGTTTGCTCAAGGGGAGATTAAGGGTTCTGTCTAAGATGAAAACAAAAGTCGACATCTTTTGGCTTCATGGATGACTAGAATCCGCGGAAATATAGTTTAGATGATTAGACGGTTTTCGGAACACATCAAAAATCCGATTCATTATTTTACGCACTTTGTATTGTATCGGGTATATACAGGGTGGCCCAGATTAATATATACAATTTTTACAGGGTTCGTACGCTTGATCAAAGATAAGCTTCCATGACTTTTCCAAAACTTTTCCAGGCATTCAATAAAATTTCAAAACCATAATATTTTATAATTTTAATGATAATGTATTCATAAATAATTATTAAGGAAACATTAAATCTGTTCAAAAAATCCTTTATTAGATACAGTTAGTATCAAACACTTCACATTACAGTTCTTTTAGTTCAAGAATTTTCTTATTGATGTCGTTATCAACTTTTACAATTTCAATTTGTTTCTTTTTGGCATGGCTACGTAGTGCATTTGACTGCGATAGGAGTGACAAAGCTCCTTTTTCCTCTGCTTTTGTATCAAGTTTATCTGCTTCTGCATATAAGTTGTCAAAGTACCTATATTCAGCAGAGATTTTTTGAAATTCTTCTGAATTTCACGTGAGATTATTCTGTAAAATTTCCAATTTACATTAGGTCCATCCATTGACAATTGTTATAAATTTTCTTGTTTCAAATCGCAAATGCAATGGTGGAATTTTTCAATCATATCTTCAGCTCTAGAATGACCCAAGAATTCTGAAGTCAAATACGTAACTTGTTTGAACTCTGTTATTATTCCAGAATCTAATATAAAAATCCATTTGTTTTGACTGCTTTTTCAGATTCAATGATTCATCAAATAGTAAGACAAATGTTTGCGAAACTAAATTAGAAATCAGTAGTTCTTGAAAACATGGTGCAATACCAAACACACTTAGATATGCACACTTCTTTTCTCCACATGTAAATTTTTTAGCTATTTCACTATTAGGAAACATTCCTTGAAAAACTACATTAATGTTTTCATTTGATTTGTAAGAATTGTGAGATTCCATAACTTTTAGTGTCCACAACACTTCAGCTGATAATACTTCAGAATTTGAAGTGAAGCTTTGAATGCTATTTAATTTTACTTCTGGAATTAGCAATTCTTCTTGAGATGGAGAATCATTTCTTGGCGTCGTGGATCTTATAACTAAAAAAAACAATTTATAAAGAATTAGTTACAAAGAAAATTAAAATTTTCAAACCAGCTTCGCCCATGTTCCCAATATCAATACTTTTACCACATAATTTGCAATATGCACGATTGATACTGATATCTTTTTGGACCCATGCCATATAATCGGTGTTTTTTAACCATAAATTATTGAATGAACATTTACCTGGCATTATAAATAATTTAAAAATCGGTATAGCTCTAAAAACGTGCAAACCAAGTGGGGATCAGGATCGATGTGATCAGCTAGCAGAACAGTGTTGCCAGACTTCCTGGTTGCGCCTCCGCTGGATTTCAGAAAAAATACGCTGTTTTTAGTAAACGAACTGACCGATAAAATGAAAAACAAACTTAATTGAGAGAGAACATAAACCTAAAAACTGTGAAGTCTACCAACGAAGAAGTTTCCAAGCACGTCCAGCCTAGATGATCGACAGTAGACTGTATGTGAACTCTGTCGACAATCGAACAGTGTAGTGTATCGGTATTCGAGTGGAACTTGAAGCATAGCTTCCATAATCTCACCCTTCATAATCATATTCCAAGGGAAATACACTGAACTAGAGAAGAAGCCTGATGTACCCACAATGGTCATCCAAAGTATGAAAGAAAATTGCCTCCTCTTGGTGGAGGAAAATTTGATTAACGACTGTCTAGACTAGAAGCAGACCACTAGTATTAGATAAAACACG
>JAHWFO010108553.1:496263-538784 GCA_023313115.1 Rhysida immarginata
TGGACGTTGGATGACCTCAAACGCATCATATTCTCGGATGAGTCCAGCTACACTGTCTTCCAAACAACAGGGAGGGTATTCGTCTGGAGGAGCCCCTCTGATGCCTACAACCCAGACTGCTTGGCACCCACAGTCAAACACGGAGGTGGATCAGTAATGGTTTGGGGTGCAATATCATGGTACACATTGGGTCCACTAATTGTTCTCGGGGGACGTATCACTGCCAAGGACTATAAGACCATTTTGGAGGACCATTTACACCCTATGGTTCAAACACTCTTCCCAGACGGTGGTGCAGTGTTCCAGGATGATAACTGCCCCATTCATACTGCAAAAATTGTCGCAGAGTGGTTTGATGAGCATGACAATGAGTTTCAGCACCTGCCGTGGGCCACTCAATCGCCGGATCTCAACATTATCGAGCCTGTGTGGGGTATCTTAGAGGATCGAGTGAGGAAACATTTCCCCCCACCGTGTACACATACTGAACTTGCAACTGTGCTTCAAGAGGAATGGCTGCAAACTGTGCAGGACCTCTACCGATCCTTCCCAAGAGGTGTTGCTGCTGTGCTGGCTGCCCACGGTGCCCCAACACCTTATTAAATAAAGATTTTGGATTTCTACCAGGTGTTTCAGTTTCAATGTCCAATACCTGTAAAACAGAACTCACTCCCAAACAAGAGAACGTTATTAATGGACAAATCCTAACAGAATGAGCAGAGATTTCTTCCTTTTAAATTTTATAATTCTTAAACTGCCATGAATAATTGACTGACTAAATTCAAAAGAGTATAAACAATAAGCAATATATTAAACATGACCTTGTCATGTTTTTTGACTTTGTTATATGAACTAACTAACTTAAAGTTTAACCACTAACAATTAAGAACTTATTTCAAATAGTTTTTCCCCAAAATCAAAGTATACTCCAAATATAAAATCCAAAGTTTATTATTACTTTTAATTATAGAAATTAACTTTATAAAAAATCTGTTATTGGTACCTCCCAATATGATTTACACCATTTATTTTATTCATGATAGCTAAGGAAAAATAGATTTCATACAAAACTAAACACACTGGAACCTGTATCTACACTACTGTTTATAAAAATCGCAACACCCTGATGGAATGGTCTAATCCATATGCAATTTGCAATATTTGCATACAATGGGTCAGAGTATAAATGATTAGATTTTCAGAGTAATTGCTTGAAAGAACACCATGCCTCGACGACGACGAAGGGTACCATATCAACAGCTGACAGACTTTGAAAGAGGACGCATAATTGGTCTGCGTGAAGCGGGATGGTCGTATCGTGACATTGCTGCTCGTGTAGGACGTAATGCAATGACAATTATGCGTGCATGGAGGCAGTGGAGCGAAGAGAACAGGGCACACCGAAGACCAGGCTCAGGAAGACCCAGCACGACGACACCGCGAGATGACAGACACCTCTATCGCATGTGTGTAGCAGATCATACAGCCACTTCCACAGTGTTAGCACAACAGTGGGGTGCTACAGTAGGCAGGACAATGTCTGCTAGCACTGTACGACGCCGTTTGATGTCCAGAGGATTGATGGCACGAGTACCATTGTTGCGGATTCCTTTGACTCAAAACCACCGGCGCCTCAAGTTGCAATGGGCCCATCAACACCAACAGTGGCAAGCTGAATGGCAACAAGTTGTGTTTTCGGATGAGTCAAGGTTTAACTTGCAGCACCATGACGGCAGGATACGAGTCAGAAGACATCGTGGCGAGCGCGACCTTCCAGAATGCACCCTGCAGCGTCATTCAGGACAAATGCCAGGGGTGATGGTGTGGGGTGCAATCAGTTACCATGGCTGTTCCCGTCTGATCAGAATCCATGGCAATCTGAACAGTGACCGGTACATCAGGGAAGTTGTGCAACCCGAGGTCATCCTCTTCCTGCAGAACCTTCCAGGCACTGTATTCCAACAGGACAATGCCCGACCGCATGTGGCCAGAAATGTCCTCGCCTTTTCCCAAGCACATCAGACGCCCTTGTTCCCCTGGCCTGCTCGTTCACCAGACATGTCCCCAATCGAACATGTGTGGGACAGGGTTGCTCATCGATTGGCTCGTCAGACTCCTGCAGCAGCAACTGTGGATGAACTGTATACCCGTGTAGACAGAGCATGGCAGGACATTCCCCAGGCCCTTATTCAGAACTTGTTTGACTCAATGCCACGACGTTTAGAGGCTGTAATTGCATCCCACGGTTGTTTCACCCGATACTAATGTGACAATAAAACGCATTGTATTGACCTGAAAATCTAATGGTTTCTTTTCTGACCCACGATATGCAAATGCTCCAAATTTAATGCAGATTGGGCTATTCCATCAGGGTGTTGCGATTTTTATAAACAGTAGTGTAGATTACAGCATTGCAATTATGTCAGATTTAAAGCTCAATGTGGACTATGAAAAAATCTTTCCTGATTTTATGTGATCCTTGAAACTCCCCCTGAAGTAGTTTTAAAAAAAATTTGAACTGTAAAACAACAGAGCTAATCAAAATGATTAAGTAGGCGTGCACCAAAAACATCTTAGTTTTGGCAGGCAACTACAGAATGACTCTGCAATAGACAGCCATATTTGACTGTCCAGTCAACATAAAGGCTGGTCATAAACAGGTCACTACTACTGGCCACTACAACTACTACTGCGATTGAGAAGCCCGATTTGATAACCATCGACGCGAGTGGTACTCGATTATCGGCAGAAGGTGCCAGTTCCCATAGTCACGATTTGCAATTACGACTTAACACTGCACATGCGTTGAGAGAGAATAAACATACGTAGTTTATCGATACATAAGCGAGTGTTTTCTTATGTTGTAGACAGCTTTAAAAACAGTGTGCCTGTTAAAAATTATCAAATAATAAAGAGGAAAATAGCTTTACATTCGTCTGTGATAATTTATTTGAGATTCCTCAACATAAAAAGGCAGGAGCATGGAAAACCATCATCGACGATTCGATGAATTTCCCTCCTCTTCCTTTCGCTGGAACAACACCGACAAAGCCAGTCAAGAGAAACAACACTGGCTTTGTTTCTCTTGACTGTGCTTTGGCGCTGATAAAATAGAAAATAAAAAATTCATTCATTTTACAAATAAAAAAAATTAAGCCCTTTTTCATTAATAAATTTTATATAAAAATGATTGTTTTTATATCTCAACAACAAAAGTGTCATCCAAAATGAAAAATTATGAAAGTTTTTTTTCTTTTGTTTTTTTTTCCTAAAAAGAAAAACATGAAACCACCTACAGTTTCTTACATTTACAAGTTTAAAATTCAATATTGTACACTGCAAAAAATTACAAAAATAGAAGAAATTTTTTCATAAAATAAAATAACATTTAAAATACAGTTGACTTGCGATAATCCGACATTTGACAGTCCGACACGCTCGATAGTCCGACGCCTCCTCGGTCCCGTAACTGTCGGGTTATCGCGAGTCAACTGTACTTCTATGGAATGAAACAAAGGATTAAAAAAAGAGCAAATATTTTCGAATTATTTAATTATTTAATCATTAAAATAGGATTCATAATCTAATAATTTAGCAAACTAGGGAAACACCCCAGCATATAAAAATTTATATTTATTTTACGAATGTAATTACATGATTTTCAATTTATTTTTGCTCTCAAAAATACGCTGGGGTATTTTCCTAGTTTGCTAAATTATTAGATTATGAATCGATACCCTCTGACTGTTAAAAGTTTTGTATCATTTAGATTTATTATGAATTAATTTATTTTTGATAAAAACATTTTGATGCAATTTTAAGTAAACATTTTAGCTGCATATTTTAATTATATATTTAAAAAATATTGCATTGTTTTCTGATTGAATCCAAATTTTATAGAACATTTAGAATATTGAATTTTAAATATTAGTAAAATAAAGCATTTAAAAATCTCAACTATATTATAAAACAAATACCACCTCAATGTCTCATTTTGATTAATTCAATTTTAAATTTATAATTCTGAAAACTGTCCGATTGTTTTGGAGGTAATAAACTTTTTTCATTTTGGTAATTTTTTTTTATGTATTAAAACAATCCATTTATATAAATTATACGATTTAAAATTTTTCTCAACATTCATATTTTTAAACCATTTTTCAAATTGATTTTTAACATTTTGCTAGTTAACAAAAATCACACTTTTATTGTGGAAATGGGAATGGCGTTATGGAATCCCTTCACACTGGTCCACAGGACCTAAATCGTAGGATCGGAGCTTGAAAAAGTTTGAACGGTTCAAACTACTGCGACTAACGATTAGTGGCCTCGATTTCAGTCGGACCTTGGAGTCGGAACTGAAAATCGGAGGAGTAGAAAATCGGTTTCCATAAGCTCGACTCAATCGGATGCGATTATCGTAGGAATGGACCTGAATTCGGAGCTCTGAGAACCAGGCTTAAAGGGGATTCAAAAGCTCATATCAGATTTCAAAATGCTGTATTTTTTGTTAAAATAAACTTACAGAGGTGCAGTAAATTACAAAATATTCATCATATCAAGTTTCAAAACTGTGATTTACAGGTGTTTAATGGCAAACTATGTCGCATAGCATGCCAAACAATCGTCTGGGAAGCACTAGCTTTTGGCTTGCACTATATGTTTCCACTTGTACAAACGACTAGTTTCTTGGGACGTTTGTTTATATAAGATGCCATTTTCTAATGCTCTTAGCAGTGCAGGCTTTAGTTCCAAATCTTATAACAAATTCATGCTGGATGGTTATCGGTGACTCACAATTGTTGGAGCAGAAGATACAAAATGCTTTCTGTTGCCGTATCGCCCTATCGAAAACAACCGAGGTCAGGAAGATCTCTACCAACGACCTTAAAAAAACTTGACAATCCCTTCTTTCCAATGATTATTAGTTGCCATCAACCTTTGCATAATATTAGCTCGTTGAAATCAAGTACAGACTTTTGAATCACCTGTGCGAGTAAAGGAGGAAATTTGACCATCATCAAGGTGTTGCTCACGCAATGATGGAAAGTCACATAGAGCATTATAAGTAAGAGAAAAGTGTTACAGTTCATCTTTTGACAGATCTGATTGGCACTTTTGTTTTTATTTCTTTTTAACTGATGGGACTATATGACATTTGACCTTGTTGAAAATACTGCGGCAACAACTGACTTTGCTTTTAGTATCCACTCTTGGGATTTTGTTAGGAACGGCGTAACTTTTTTTATTTAATCTTAAAATGGTTATTTTTAGCACTCTTGCACACTTAATGTAAACTGCATTATTCCTCATTAACATTTTTCGCTTAATAAAAAATCTAATCTTGTTACTGTATCTGATATGATGTTCCCTTCCTCTCAATCAAATTTAAGTGCATGTATCACTCACTAATTATGCTGAGTCAGCAGAAGTAGTTGGCAATGTATGCTGAATGGACACTAATGACTACATCAATTCATTTGGAGACAGTCATCCATGAAGAAAAACTTGGAATCAGCAGTGGGATAATATTGCGAGATCCAGCAAATTGATCTTCTACCCTAGCCTCCTGAACCATTGCCTTAGAAAATATGTCATGGAAAAACATCATGGTGAAAGTCCGAAATCTAGCGACACTCACATAAGTTGAATCATTTTGAATAATTCCCTATTTAAAGTTGATCAGGAATATATAAGACATGCCAAATTCATCTCCGCTAATAAAATACACGCAGTAAAATAACTGAAGTGTAAATATAATGTTTTTAAATATCTACAAAATTTTTATTATTATCCATTTTTAAACATTTATTTGTTAAATAGAGTTTTTTTTATAAATCATTCTTAATAATAAAATAAATTATCACCTGCTTTTTCTGCTTAAGTGTCAGTTTTTCCATCTGATCAGAAGCATCATCAACACCTAGAATGCTCAATGCATGTGATGAATGCTTCTGTCCATCCACTAGTTGAATTAACTCTTTCAACTGTGAGACTAAATTCTACAAAATAAATTAAACAAATTTATTTTACACAAAAAACAATGAATAAGCATAGATTATTAATATATTCATATACAATACTTAAGTGTACTTTGTTTATATGGCTGGAATTTTCTAACGCCTGTTGACAATAATTTTCAACCCTCTCATAGAGTGCCATTCCTTCTAGCCATTTTTTATTGGCAGTGAATGTTTGCCCCAAATAATAATTTCTAAAATATAAATTTAAAAAATAAAAATCGTCATATGCAACAATGACTTATTCAACACAATTCATTTCTATTAATAAAATTCATACAATAAAATATATTTAGATTAAGTAAATCTAAACTAACTATCATGCAACATTTCTTATTAAAAGCTGCAAGTGTATACGCATAGGGTCGCATCACAGCTAAAGGGCTCAAAAAGGACTATACTGTGCTTGCAGAGCTGGTTTGGCTGAGCTGTACTTGCACGCGAAGCTGATTTCAGAGTCCATGCATAACACAACTACGCTACAGACACCAGCTCAAGTGAACCACCACTCAAGCAAGATACAAGATGGAAGTGATGCAAATTTGTACATGTGTTCTCTGGAAACCTTCGCATAGTTATGGCAACTCGATATCCACATATGTTGGACATGTGGTTTTTATGTCACCTTCCCGGAGGAATGTAAAATTAAAAAAAAAAGTTTGATGATTTTCTGCTCCATAAATCAAAATTTTATAGAGATTTAAAAATTATTTTTCCTTAATTAATTAATAATTCGTATATTAAATCTGCAGATATATAAATTGAAGTACTATGTTATCATATAATATTAGATGTATTGTAATTTTCGGTATATAATATGCACCCGTGTATAATATACGCACCTAAGTTTTTGCGAGATTTTGCAAAAATTTCCAGTGTAAAATACAGGTAGATCCACGAAATTGCCGTGTATACTGAATTCGCGTAAAATGGGTTCCATTTAACATGTACAGAATAGAGTTTGGTTCTCATAGGCATTAATTGTTTTCATGATATAATGTAATTAACTGAGTTATAGAAGTATAGGATTAGTAATGCAACAGTTTTCTATTTTTTAGTCTTAAAATAGCACCTAATTTTATTTTATAAAACTCAAGATACACTAACATACTCAAAATACATGTACACGTAAACAAAAAGAAGTGTCCACAATCTAAATTTTATATTGCTTTGGGTTCATCTGTACCATGCTGTTTCCAACAGTCTCCTTCCTGTAATAGTGCTGGTGGAATCCTGAAGAGAGTTCGGAAGAGGAGCTCGGATTGGATGTTAAGGGATTATTCGAACTGGCAAGATGTTTCGTTAAAAATTGCTTGACGGTCAGCTGTAACATTTTCTTTATCTTCATCGAGATTCTAACGAGTAGGATTTTCGGGCCCACTTTCTTCTTTCGGTAATAATACTTTCTTTATGTTTTGGCGACATTTTAAGTCTTACAACAATAAATCTTTTCGCAAACAGATTAGAAATTCAGCTGATCTTGTCCAAACTGATGTATAGAAACCTTATCATTCATAGATAGCCAGTGATGTGCTAAATGTGCACAAACACAGGGATAGGAACAAAACAAAACTCAAAAACGAATACAACTCCTAACAAAAATAGAAGAGCTTTCGCATGTTGGTGATCGATGGTGCTACTAAATGAAAACCGCGTATATCCGAAATCGTGTATAGCGGGATCTACCTGTACACATCCATGTATTATACGCAATTTATGTCACTAAGATGCGATTCAGAAACAGGGAATGCTCAGTTTATTTGTTCAAACGCACAGTGCATTATGGTCGTCTGATTTTTAAAAGGTTTAGACTTTTTATATTTCTGTAAAATGAAGAGATGAGAAGTACTCAAAATAAATTTTCATATTGTGACATTATATGTCAGTGTGGAGTGTTACATGGGTCCGACGGGAAATCCGTACTCTTGTATTTGTTGTTTCAGTTGGGAATAATGTAGTTTTTTTTTTGTTTTTTATTTTGAAACGTAACATCTTAGTAAATATAATTTTACTGTTTTTATTGTTGTTTTCTTTTTATTGAGTTTTAACTCCAGACAACGCATTGGTGTTGTTTTATTAAATTTAAAGCAACAGGGAATGCGATTGTTGGGAGGGCTAGCATTCTCTCAGATGAGATTTCTGAGAAGATGGTGTTAGCCTCCCAGGTGTTAATTATTAAAATAAAATTGTCTTGACTATGAGATTCTGTACGGAGAGTTTTTATTTTATTTTGAGTAAAGAGAGAGAGAGTGGTTCCATTTGTCGGCAGTCATGAAAATTGACGTTGCGGCCATCTTAGGCCTTTAAGACTGTTTAGAGTTCCGACATGAATGGAATTTCTACAATATCCATAGGCGTGTCAACAAGTTTTAAGCTCAGTTTGAGCATGTCTTTATTTATGTTGCGTAAATAAGTTTTTTAATTGAAGTTTAACGTTAAGAATAACGAGAGGAACTCGACATAATCGGCGACTTTCGAATCATCTGGAGGCTACCGCATCGCGTCACAACTCAAGTACAGGTATTGCTGCTAAAGCGGCCACAAACTTTTCAAGCCCGATTTGATGACGACATATGGTGAGTGACCTTTCATTTACTCAAATTCCCGAGGCAAGACCTTACAGTCGATCTTTAATGCCCAGCGCAAGTACTGTTGTAGTGTGTAATAACGTTAAGAGCGAACAGCCACACCCACTTATTGTGCTTGCTACGATCTCTAATTGAGTTCTGCGAGAAACAGTTCAGCAAGAGTGTTTCACTAAAACGATCAGAAGATTGTTTGTGATTTTGAGCTACAAACCTTTGTTGTAGTAATTTTAAGTTTAGTGTAAGCCATGGCAGGGGCAATGAAGCCTCAGAGTCGAATGTGTTGTTGGCTCTTTTCTTAAGCATTGTGCACACTGGCGAGTTGCGAGTTGTGTAGAGGGGGTGATCACTAGTTTGTCGCTGCGTGGGCTTACTTAGCGACACGTTCAGCGCTTTACTGAGAACAGTAGCACCATGAGAGAGGCATCAGACAAACACAAAATCTATATTGAAAGCGCGTGTGATCTGCACAAAGTCACGTGTGTGGGGGTTTTGGTGATTCTCCCAGACCTGTTGCGGCTGTGAGCCCAGATGGAAAAGAATCACGTGACGTTCTCCAACATCAAGTTATGGCTATTGGTACCGTGTCTTTGTGTAGCGTGCATAGATTTCTCATTGCCTTAGCTCTGCCCATCGCTCTTTCAACTGCACCCGGTGTTTTGTTTACACCAAGTTCTGTGTTCAGGAGCCACGGTACATAATCTTACTGCCCCAGCTGCTTACGAAACATTTCGTACTGTTATCATTTATTTGTAAGGACAGCTTGGTTCATTTTCAGTCAATTGGCTGCTGCTGGTATTTGAGCTTGCCTGAGGGGCCCCTCTGATTGATGTTAACGATGTTTTACATGTTTTGGTAGATGACATTGATACAAATATGCCTTTTAGTAGTTCGTAATAAAGAGTTTATAGTATCTAAAGTTTTGTGTGTTTAGTCAATGATTCTTCCCCCATTAATATCAGTATCAAGCCTTTACAATTCCACTGTCCCACAGCATTAGTCTCTTGGCTAAGGTTACATATGTTAATAAGGGGGCGTGGGGTTTGTTACAGTGGTGACGGAACAGGGACTGATAATCCGTAATTTCTGGTTTTTCAAGGTTGATCATTGACTCGGCCCTGGTAGCAACTAATACATTGAGTTTTTTGAGGTTTATTTTTGGAATTTTGTTGGTAGGATATTTCTGGGTCTGAACTGGGATAATAGGGGTGTCTACACTATTTTAGAATAGTGGGAGAGTGTGTTACTTATAAGGGAAAATAGTTTGGGAACATGCCTGGCAACAAAGGAGACCAGCAGGCAGCAGCCATGCTGGAACTGGCTGGTTTTACTGGTGCAGTCCCCACATTCTCTGGGGAGGACGGTGGTATAAGTATCACTGCCTTTCTAGCGAGCGTGGAGGACATGGCTGAGATCGGCCACTGGACCCCGAAAGTCAAATTAACAGTGGTGTGATCAAAGCTCAAAGGGAATGCCTCCAAGCGTGCTTCAGAGCACGGCCTGTTTGACCTAGATGATTACGACCAGCTGAAGACACACTTGGGGCAGGTGTTTGACCATGCAAAGGTCACTTGGGATGCGAGCAAAAAGCTCTACGATACAGTTAAACACCCCACGGAGTCATTAGTGTCCTATGTATATCGTCTTGAGATCGCCATGGCACGCTTCGTGGTGGCATATCCCGAATGGGCAGCCGGTCGTGATGCCATGGTGTTAGAACGTTTCACCAATGGCTGCCTCCCTGCGCACCAGCGTATTTTATTAGCAACAAGTCCTGCTGGTTGGTATGATCACACGGAATGAGGTTAGCACAATAACTAGTCATACCCAGAAAGAGACCAAGTGTATGTCCTCCGCGACTCAATGTGAGGCGGTAGAAAATCAGTCAACAGGGGTGCAAGTGGAATTTGAGGAGGCATATCCCGAAGAATGGCTGGTGGAGGTAAGGGATTTTGGCACCATGACTGAAGCCACTCTTGCAGCAGAGCAATCAACTGGTGAAATTTTTGAAACGATGAATTATGGGGGTTCACCTGTGGTAAAAGAATCCATGATGCAATCGAAAGGGGAATTAATGAGGGGGCAAATAAAAAAAAAAAAGCGTGTGTTGGTAAAGCAATATCGAAAAGTAGTCAGAGGAACGGGAATAAAAATAGGTGGGCTAACGAGTTGACGACCGAAACATGGTTAAACATAAACCAGGCTTGAGCACCGAGAGTGATAGTCAACCATATTTGCCGCCATTATCGGTGAAGTTGGCCAACATGGTACATAAGCAATTAGATGCTGCTAAGAGCAGCGGAAGCAAACGAGGGGTGACGGAGTTGGGTCGACAAGATGAACGTGGTTTGCGAATGTTCTTAGATAAGAGACTACGCTTACGGCTCACGTTGTAAGTAGTTTATTATTTATTAGTATGGATGTAGCTAAACCTTGGGTTTTTATTGTTTTGTGATTTTGATTATAGTTACTTTTTTGGGATTCCTTAGGTTCTGTTAGTGTTTTGGGAAAAAATTACCTTTTAATTTAAAATAGTAATTTTTTTAAATTTTCATCGGGCATGTGTGACATTCTATATCAGTGTGGAGTATTACCGTATTTTTTCGAATATTGGCCGCATCCACTTTAGGCCGCAACCGCAATTTGAAGGCGCAACGAAATAATAACTTCTTTATAGGCCGCAAAAAAAAAAAACTTAGCCTAAAAAGATCGAAATACTTCGTTTTAGCGTCCCATAGTAATTTTAAATAGTAATTTGGCTAGTAATTTTATTATTTATACAGCCATCTTCATTACTTTTATATATTTAATGAAACTTTTATAAATTTATTCATTAAATGTGTAAATAATTAAAGTAAACTCATTTTACTGAATGAGCGCAACTCCTTATTTCTTCGGCAGCAGCCATGGTTCTATCAACGCACTCACTGCTGGGTACTGTCCGATAGTGATAGAGAGCATTCTATGACATCATGCCATCTTAAACTAATAGTAACCGCCAAGTACAGTGAAGTCAGGGCTAGCAAATCGCCGATATTAACTTTTTAACACTTGATTTTCTTAATAATTTATGAATGAAAAATTATGTGACTGATTAATTATTGTTCCGAGGTGTTAGAATATTAATTTCAATGTCAGAATATTAAAAAAAAAAAATCTCTATCTGCGATTTACTCTTTCAAAAAGTGTAAGAAAATTTTCTTATAAAAAAGATAATAAGCGAATATAAAAGAAAATAGGTACGATATATGAATGTTTGGCGATCAATCCAAAATCATTACGCGAACGATGCTACTCATCTACAGCGAAAGCGGCAGTTACGTTGGGAGGGAGGGTCGAAAAAGACAAATTAATTCGACTTTATTTATCGTATTTATAGTGAAATCATTTTCATGGTAGGGTACCTTATTTTGTCAAAATCTCTTTTCGTCACATACAGTTCGACTCAGGATCGTTTTGTTGATAGAATTACTTCGTAACTAGACGCACTTAAATACAGTCTTCTTTAGCAGTGACATTTTAAGAAATATTAAATGGGTTTATTTCTTTATTTACGGTATCCTAGATAGTTTTAAAATGCTCGTTATTATGACGAATTCATAAGAGTGTGGACGAAGTGTCGCATTAATTGCAGGAAAACTCCATAATTTTTTTTTAAAGATTAACTTTTCATTAAAAAAACCGTTAAGAATGATTGTGTAAAAAAATAAATAAGTGCGTCGAGTCACAAAGTAAATCTATCAACAAAACGATCCTGAGTCGAACTGTAAGTGATTTTAACAAAATGAGGTACCCTACCATGAAAACGATTTCACTATAAATAGGATAAATAAAGTCGATTTAATTTCTTTCTTTCGACCCTCCCTCCCAACGTAACTGCCGCTTTCGCTGTAGATGAGTAGCGTTGTTCACGTAATGATTTTGGATTGATCGCCAATACATTCATATATCGTACCTATTTTCTTATAAATTTGCTTATTATCTTTTTTATAAGAAAATTTTCTTACACTTTTTGAAACAGTAAATCACAGATAGATAGTAAAAATTATCAGACTTCCCTGCTATAGATAAAAATGCGATGGCCTTTGAATTGATGGCTTTAAATTAACGAGTCTTTGTTCTATCTTTTTCTAAAATTGAAATTACTATTCTAACACCTCGGAACAATAATTAACCAGTCACATAATTTTTCAATCATAAATTATTAGGAAAATCCAGTGTGAAAAAATTAATGTCAGCAATTTGCTAGCCCTGACTTCACTGTACTTGGCGGTTACGATTAGTTGAAGATGTTATGATGTCATAGAATGCTCCAAATCGCTATTGGACAGCAACCAGCAGTGAGTGCGTTGATAGAACCATGGCTGCTGCTGAAGAAATAAGGAGTTGCGCTCGTTAATTAAAATGAGATTATTTTAATTATTTACACATTTAATTAATAAATTTATAAAAGTTTCGTTAAATATATAAAAATAATGTACCGGGTGGGCAAGAAATAACGTGAGGTGTTCAGAGCTCGCTAGCGGGAATTCTATTAGGCCAAATGCAGTACATTTTGGTGTACATACTTAGTGGAACATGCAGTATTGATTTCGGCAAAAAAAATAAAAATAAATAGTACCAAAAGTCGCCATAGGGGGCGCTTATTTCAAGAAAACAATAAATACATTTGCATAAGCACGTTCCGTATAGAGCAATCATGACAATAAAAGGCAAGGCTGAGGATTTCCCATCATTCACGAACGAATGGCCTGACGATGACGCTTATTCTGCCTGACCAGGCGTTATTAGTCAAGTTGTTTTATCAGAAGAGCGACAATGCAAGTGCTGCCCTTCGTGAATTCCGGCGATTGAAAACGTTACGAAGAGGACCGATGAGCATAACTAACTTACGGAAAATGATTGAATGATTTGAATCTACCGGAACTCTAGGAGTGCAACCAGTCCGGGGACGCAAACGAATCAGGCAGCAACACGTTGAAGAAGTTCAACTGCTGTTGTGGAATAGGAGATGACTACTGTGCAGGGTACCAGCAGTGCACACGCAATAGCACGCCAAACAGATATCCCATATTCGACGGTGAGGAAAATATTGCACAAGATATTGACATTTTATCCCTATAACTCACACCTGTTCAACAGTTGCTTCCTGGAGATGAACATACCCGAACTGACTTTTCGTTGAGATTTTTAGCATGTATGGAAGTGGATGGTGCATGGCCATGGCAAATTTTATGGAGTGATGAGGCACATTTTTATTTGAATGGTGATATCAATACCCACAACTGCCGTATTTGGGCTGCATCAAATCCACAAGTATGTCTGCCAACAGGGGGTGGCCGTGGCCTGGTTGTCTCGTCGGTTGGCTTGCTAATCGATGGAGTTCAGCAACTTCAGGCGCGGCCAGCTGCTGGCTGGGTGACGGCCAGGGCTTGAGGGCCACTGCTGGCGGGACAGCTATTTGGGGTACGGCTGTTGGAGGACTTTGGTCTGACCCATTTGCCAAGTGACCATAGCTGGTTTTCCAGCAGTTGGTGACAGCCACTGGTTTGTTTGTCCGCCAGCAGCTCTTCCATCATGAAACCCCCCGTGCTTCGGAGGGCACGTTAAGCCGTCGGTCCCGGCTGCTACTGTCATCTCGTAGCAGTCGTTATTTATTGGGATGGCGCAAAACTCCCTCGTAGGAGTAGGTGCCGCAGATTATCGCTTCGCGATAATCTACCCTCTGTACTAGATGATGTCTGCCAACTCCTATGCATTCACCGAAACTAACAGTATGGTGCGGCTTTACTGCTTCTTTCATCATCGACCCATACTTTTTTGAAGAAATCAGTCCCCGTGGACCGGTGAATTGTTCCGTCAATTCTGCCAGGTATGCCGATATGCTTGAGTATTTTGTGATACCACGATTGCAGGAAAAGGGTTGTCTGGATTCTACCATTTTTATGCAGGATGGTGCGCCACCGCACATCGGACGTCAGGTGCAACAGATCTTGCGAGAACGTGTTTCAGACAACAGAATAATTAGTCGTGCATTTCCCATGAGATATATGTTTGTTTGTTTGGATACTTTTTGTCTCACTTCTCAAACATGACCTTTCTGGTAAGGGTGACAATAAAGTAGCAGTACTACAACCAGTATAGCTCACAGAATCCCTGAAGCACCCAAACCCCTGACCCACGGTAAGGGGGTATCCACTCAGGGGCCTGATCTCACCCTTGTGATTTTTGGTTATGGGGATATTTGAAAAGCCTTGTGTATCAAGCACATGTTCCTGACCTCTCAACCTTAAAGGATCAAATAACGTTACTTATCAGACTAATTAATGCAGATATGCTGCAAGCTACCGTAGAAAATGTCGTGTACCGCATGCAGCTATTGGAACAGCACACTGGTGGTCATATTGAAACACATTTGTAATTAAAAATAAAACATTGTTTACTGATGTTACTGAAGTTGGTTTGTACGGTATTTGTTCATTTGAAAATTTGGTATTCATGGTTTTCTTGAAATAAGCACCCCCCCCCATAGCGACTTTTGGTACTATTTTTTTTTGCAGAAATCGTAACTGCATGTTCCACTAAGTATATACACCAAAATGTACTGCATTTGGCCTAATAGAATTCCCGCTAGCGAGTTCTGAACACCTCACGTTATTTCTTGCCCACCAGGTAGATGGCTATATAAATAATAAATTTACTAGTTAAATTACTATTTAAAATACTATGGGAGCTAAAACGAAATATTTCGATCTTTTTGAAATGTACACAATTACCGATAAGAATTCATTATTTCCAAAAAAAAAATTTTTTTAGGCAGCACTCGTAAAATTTTCAATTTTTTTGGGTTTAGAGCCACGGCCTATATTCGAAAAATTACGGTACATGGGTCCGACGGGAAATCCGTACTCTTGTATTTGTCGTTTCAGTTGGGAATAATGTAGTTTTTTGGTGGGGTTTTTTTTTTTTTTTTTGAAACATAACATCTTAGTAAATATAATTTTACTGTTTTTATTGTTGTTTTCATTTTATTGAGTTTTAACTCGACAAAGTATTCGTGTTATTTTATTAAATTTAAGTAAATTTATTGTTTTCTCAGATGAGATTTCTGAGAAGATGGTGTTAGCCTCCAGGGTGTTAATTGTTAAAATAAAATTGTCTTGATAAAGAGATTCTGTGCAGAGAGTTTTTTGGTTTTTTTTTGAGTAAAAAGAGAGAGTGGTTCCATTTGTCAGCAGTCATGAAAATTGACGTTGTGGCCATCTTAGGCCTTTAAGACTGTTTAGAGTTCCGACATGAATGGAATTTCTACAATATTCTTAGCAGTGTCAATAAGTTTGAGCATGTTCTTATTTATGTTGCGTAAATGACTTTTTTAATTGAAGTTTAACGTTGTTAGTAACGGAAGGAACTCAACGCAATCGGCGACGTTCGAATCATCTGGACGCTAACGCATCACGTCACGACTCAAGTACAGGTATTGCTGCTAAAGCGGCACCAAACTTTTCCTGTCCGATTTGATGACAACATATGGTGAGTGACCTTTCATTTACTTAAATTCCCGAGGCAAGACCTTACAGTTGATCTTTAATGCCCGACGCAAATATTGCTATTGTGTGTGATAACGTTAAGAGCGAACAGCCACACCCACTTGCTGTGCTTGCTACGATCTCTAATTGAGTTCCGCAAGAAACAGTTCAGCAAGAGTGTTTCACTAGAACGACCAGAAGATTGTGATTTTGAGCTACAAACCTTTGTTGTAGTAATTTTAAGTTTAGAGTGTAAGCCATGGCTGGGGGCAATGAAGCCTCAGAGTCGAATGTGTTGTTGGCTCTTTTCTTGAGCATTGTGCACACTGGTGAGTTGCGAGTTGTGTAGAGGGGGTGCCCACTGGTTTGTCGCTGCGTGCGCTTACTTAGTGACACGCTCAGCGCTTTACTGAGAACAGTGGCACCACGAGAGAGGCATCAGACAAACACACAATCTATATTGAAAGCGCGTATGATCTGCACAAAGTCACATGTGTGGGGGTTTTGGTGATTCTCCCAGACCTGTTGCGGTGGAAAAGAATCACGTGACGTTCTCCAACGTCAAGTTATTGCTGTTAGTATCAGTGTCTTTGTGCAGCGTGCATAGATTTGTCATTGCCTTAGCTCTGCCCATCGCTCCTCCTTGTGCACCTGGTGTTTTGTTTACACCAAGCTCTGCGTTCAGGAACCACGGTACATATTCTTATTACCCCAGCTGCTTACGAAACATTTCGTACTGTTATCATTCATTTGTAAGGACAGCATGGGTCCATTTTTAATCAATTGGCTGCTGCTGGTATTTTGAGCTTGCCAAATTACGGTAATTAACAATATAATAAATTGAAACAAATAAAATATCTTATACATGGAGTTCAAAAATACTTTTACAAACTTTGGGGACAGGTTCCTTACAGCAAAACATGAATAAAAACCTCATATAGACATGTCTGAAAATCCTTCGTTTGGAATTGTGTTGATCAGAGGTAAAACTTTTAACACTGTTTCCTTGAGAAATGCTTTATAAATGGAGAGCAATTTTGCACAACACTCAGTATTATGACAATACCAACCCCCAACAGACGAATCCACCACGGCGTAAAAAGAGCCTAAGAAGAGGCAACATTACAAAGAGGTATACGGGAGTTATGAAAAATATCAATATTCTGTAAAATTCGGTTACTGTTATGTGATTGAATTAGCTTAAATGCTGGATCTATATTTATTAATTGAGTGCGTCCCTTTCCTAAAAAAGTTAACATCTGTGGGTTTCTTTTGGAGACCGGGATACGAATCCCTATATGCAGGGTGATTCATAATTGGTGTCCCATCTGTAGGTCCAAGTAATGGCTCAAGGGGAATAGGTGGGGGGAAAATGAATATTGATTATTTGGTTTTGATGTCCACTAATTCCGAATAAGAACATTTCGTGTCCCTGGGGGTGAAGGGGTAAATTTTGAAAATTTTAATTTTGTAGAGGTAGGGGTTAGACCCCATGTGTTATTTAGAAAGTAGTAGAGCATCATGTAAAATGTGGGTTTAGCAAAAAACCCGGTGAAAAAAACTCATGCCCTGCCCCTTTTATCGAGTGGGTAAAGTGAAAGGTATGGCTAGCCAATGTGGACAAAAACCATACTTACTAGAAAACAGTAGGGCCTACATTTGGAGTGGGGTCAAGACCATTAGCTTTTCAGGGTAACGACTCATTCATTCTCATTCATTTTCAAATGTACTATTTTCTCATATGTAATAAAGTTCTAATAAGTTTCTAATGAGTTTTTCTGTTTTTGTCTACATTAGCTAACCATACCTTTCACTTTTCCCACTCGATAAAGTGCAGGGGATGAGATTTTTTCATCGGGTTTTTTGCTAAACCCACATTTTACATGATGCTCCACAACTTTCTAAATAACACATGGGGTCTAGCCCCTACCCCTACAAAATTAAAATTTTCAAAATTTACACCTTCACCCCCAAGGACACGAAATGTTTTTATTCTGAATTAGGGGACATTAAAACCAAATAATCAATATCCATTTTCCCCCAATCTGTTCCCCTTGAGTCGTTATTTGGACCTAAAGACGGGACACCAATTATGAAACACCCTGTACTGTAGGGTTCGTGGGACCCATAGTCGTTCGTTAAAAATAGCAATTAAAAGGTTAGTAAATAAATTACGTATAATATACTGCAAATCAAAACTGTTGAAATTGACCTTAAAGGTGTCGTCAACAGATAATGTTTTGTATAAAAACTTCCTATAATTCTCAATTTTCGAAAGCATGTGGCAAAAACTGCAGGTTGGGCCTGAGAACCAAATCCATATTCGCAAAAAACAACGATTGACGTGGACTCCAGCGGCGTTCAATGAAATTACTCTATCAAGGTATCAACCTGGGGAAACGCTTTAGCGTGTAGTGATGAACTAACAAGAGGACCGCACGGACATGTAATCACAGATTTGGTGGAAATTTTAGGAGGTCAATCTACATTAGTATACCTTCTGTGTAAAAGGATTTGACTCAATGGCCTTTCATTTCAGAGAAAAAAAATAAAATATATTTTACGTTTATTATTGTAATGCCACATAAGCCAAATGAGAAGAAAGGTATACAGCATAACAGCGGTAGAGCAGTTATTAACATCAGGTTCTGTGTTGATAAAGCAATATCGAAAAGTAGTCAGAGGAACGGGAATAAAAATAGGTGGGCTAAAGAGTTGACGACTGAAACATGGTTAAACATAAACCAGTGTTGAGCACCGAGAGTGATAGTCAACCATATTTGCCGACATTATCGGTGAAGTTAGCTAACATGGTACATAAGCAATTAGATGCTGCTAAGAGCAGCGGAAGCAAACTAGGGGTGACGGAGTTGGGTGGACAAGATGAACGTGGTTTGCGAATGTTCTTAGATAAGGGACTACGGTTAGGTTTTTGCGAGCTTTAAGGCTCACATTGTAAATAGTTTATTATTTATTTGTATGGATGTAGCTAAACCTTGGGTTTTTATTGTTTTGTGATTTTGATTATAGTTAGTTTTTTGGGATTCCTTAGGTTTTGTTAGTGCTTTGGGAAAAAATTACCTTTTAATTTAAAATAGTAATTTTTTAAAATTTTCATCGGGCGTGTGTCACATTCTATATCAGTGTGGAGTATTACCATATTTTTTCGAATATTGGCCGCATTCACTTTAGGCCGCAGCTGCAATTTGAAAGTGGAACGAAAAAATAACTTCTTTATAGGCCGCAAAAAAAAAAAACTTAGCCTAAAAATATCGAAATACTTCATTTTAGCGTCCCAAAATAATTTTAAATAGTAATTTAGCTAGTAATTTTATTATTTATACAGCCATCTTCATTACTTTTATATATTTAATGAAACTTTAATAAATTTATTAATTAAATGTGTAAATAATTAAAGTAAACTCATTTTACTGAACGAGCGCAACTCCTTATTTCCTCGGCAGCGGCCATGGTTCTATCAACGCACTCACTGCTGGGTGCTGTCCAATAGCGATAGAGAGCATTCTATGACATCATAACATCTTAAACTAATAGTAACCGCCAAGTACAGTGAAGTCAGCGCTAGCAAATCACCGACATTAACTTTTTAACACTTGATTTTCTTAATAATTTATGAATGAAAAATTATGTGACTGGTTAATTATTGCTCCGAGGTGTTAGAATATTAATTTCAATGTTAGAAAAGGATTGATCAAAACTCGTTAATTTAAAATCATCAATTCAAAGGCCATCGCGTTTTATTCTACAGCAGGGAAGTCAGATAATTTTACCTAAAAAAAAAAAATATCTATCTGCGATTTACTCTTTCAGAAAGTGTAAGAAAATTTTCGTATAAAAAAGATAATAAGCAAATTTAAAAGAAAATAGGTACAATATACGAATGTATTGGCGATCAATCCAAAATCATTACGCGAACGACGCTACTCATCTACAGCAAAAGCGGCAGTTATGTTGGGAGGGTGGGCCGAAAAAAAGAAATTAATTCGACTTTATTTATCGTATTTATAGTGAAATCATTTTCATGGTAGGGTACCTCATTTTGTCAAAATCACTTTTCGTCACATACAGTTAGACTCAGGATCGTCACTGGGTTTTTTGCTAAACCCACATTTTACATGATGCTCTACAACTTTCTAAATAACACATGGGGTCTAACCCCTACCCCTACAAAATTAAAATTTTCAAAATTTACCCCTTCACCTCCAGGGACAAGAAATGTTTTTATTCTGAATTAGGGGACATTAAAACCAAATAATCAATATTCATTTTCCCCCAATCTGTTCCCCTTGAGTTGTTATTTGGACCTAAAGACGGGACACCAATTATGAAACCCCCTGTACTGTAGGGTTCGTGAGACCCATAGTCGTCCATTAAAAATAGCAATTAAAAGGTTAGTAAATAAATTACGTATAATATACTGCAAATCAAAACTGTTGAAATTGACCTTAAAGGTGTCGTCAACAGATAATTTTTTGTATAAAAACTTCCTAAAATTCTCAATTTTTGAAAGCATGTGGCAAAAACTGCAAATTGGGCTTGAGAACCAAATCCATATTCGCGAAAAACAGCGATTGACGTGGACTCTAGTGGCGTTCAATGAAATTACTCTATCAAGGTATCAGCATGGGGAAACGCTTTAGCGTGTAGTGATGAACTAACAAGAGGACCGCACGGACATGTAATCACGGATTTGGTGGAAATTTTAGGAGGTCAATCTACATTAGTATACCTTCTGTGTAAAAGGATTTGACTCAATGGCCTTTCATTTCAGAGAAAAAAAAAAAAAATATATTTTACGTTTATTATTGTCATGCCACATAAACCAAATGAGAAGAAAGGTATACAGCGTAACAGCGGTAGAGCAGTTATTAACATCAGGTTCTGTGAATTTACCGGCCCAGGTCGATTCCTTCTATATTGATATTTTTTTCATTTATTTCCCATTATCTTTCCATTTTTCGCCATTATAATTTGTTTTCACTTTGTCTAATAACATCCACATACATAAGCAACGTCACAGGTCAAAAAAAAATGCAAAATGCGTTGTACAATATTTTCACGGGCGGTCATTGCCGTGGCATGTGAAATAAAAATGAAACTATAAAGATCTCTTCGCATTATCCACGGTCTATGCGCAAACGCCACCAGCAAATCACGGATCGCCAATGACCATCAGTGGAAAATATTGTACAAAAGTTTTCAATATTGAAAAAATTTTTACTTATGTATGTGAATGTTATTATGCAAAGTATAAACAAATAATAAGGGCGAAAAAGAAAAAAAGAATGAAAAATAAAAATGGAAAAATAATGGGGAAAAAATGACAGTAAGCACTACGCTACCCCTGTTAAGTTGTATAACTTTCTTCCCATTTGGCTTATTTGGTACTACAATAATACATGTAAAATATTTTTTTTTCTCTGAAACGAAAGGCCATTGAGTCAACTCCTTTTACACACAAGGTATATTAATGTTGTAGATTGACCTCCTAAAATTTCAACCAAATCCTTGATTACAGTCCATGCGGTCCCCTTGTAAACTCGTGATTTTATGCTCACAGGTATAACTGTAACTTCTACTTTCTGATATCAGTGATTTTTACCTGTGAACGTGGAATCATGACTTGTTTTTTCCTGCGACTTAGACAAACGGTGATGATGATTAGCGAATGTGGTGTCGAAGTAGGCATACTCTGATGGGTATAACCAAAATATATATAGTATTCTATAAAAATGATTTGTAAATAACATAATAAGAGTGTAAAATTTCGTTTTTGAAAACCTTTATTATCATGAATATCTCACTCCCCTTTAAAAAATAAATTGCTTGTTTACTTATGAATTAGCCACAAATTGTCTACTGAGAAATTTGTACTCCAATAAGTGTGTGTATTCAAATATTGAAAATAATTGAAAATTAAATGCTATTATTCTAGAAAAAATTATGATCCTTTATTCATTATTTACATAATTTAGCAAACAAGTATTACTTATTTATTTGACTTTAACAATACATCAATAATAATTGCGAAAATAACTAAAAATCACTGGTAACAGTTTCGAAGATTCGAGAGTAGCAGTGATTACCTGTGGAATATCACTATCTATGAAAAAATCACAGGTAGTGAAATCACGCTCATCACTATTAGCGTGTAAGTTCTTATTTTGATTTTCATATCGCGATCGCACACGTTTTGTTGCGTCCCGCAGTGCAATGCGAGATATAAACATGGAGTGAGCCTCCGTAAATTCCCAAAAGTTGGAAGTAAACTTCGAACAACATGGATTGTTAAGTTAAACATTGAGAATGCTTGTTATTTTTTGTTGATTTTCTGGTTTTGGAAGTTGCTGATTCCTTCGCGATTGATGTAAAGCAAAGTGGCTATGCAATGCTTGCAGTTTCCGCTCAGTACAGCTTTACATGTACAGTCGCCAGCAAAAGTACTTAGCCACCTTCCATTAATTTCCCAAAAATAAACATTAATTTTCGCTTTAACAATTCCGGTAAAAAGTAACAATTCACGTGCACCAAAATGATAATACCCGTATCAATCAATACACACCAAGAAAAACTTTTTACCGGAATTGTTAAAGGGAAAATTAATGTTTAATTTTGGAAAATTAATGGAAGGTGGCTAAGAACTTTTGCTGCCGACTGTACAAGTTATGATAAAATTGGTCTCACTTGAAAAGTTACCTATTCTGCATCGTATCTTATGTGGGATATCACTCAGCATGCTAATTTGCAAACTAGTTAAATGCAGTAATGTGTATTTGCAAGTCCGATTTTGCAGTGTAACCATAACAAATGATGTACTTAGCCTTCAGTTCTTATTTCCCTTCTTCTAGCAACATCCACATACGAAAAAATTGATAGTAAAACTATTTCTCTCCATCGTATATGATTTCTTCAACGCGATCGGGTCACACGTTACCTTTCTCCGTTCGCCATCTTGAATTTCATGTGGCGACACCTATAGGGACTATTTTTCGCAAAAACCGTACATTAATTTTGGAATTATTATAGAATGATAAAGTGTCAAAAAGGTTTGGGGTCTGATAAAGAAATTGGTAAGCCTCTTCAAAATTCCAATTCTTTTACTTAGTTCAAGAATTAAATCCTCCAAATGCGAAGAAAACGAAAGAGTGAACTGAAAAACAATACCCACATCTTTAGCTTTGTTTCTATGTTCTAAAACCCAAACAGTATGCATAAATGAAGTCAACAGTCTTACGAGAAAAGGTAATGCAGAGAGATTTTGAAGCATTCAGCAACAAACCATACTTGATTGACCATGTAAAAATGTTGCCAAGCATTTCATTCAATGCATAACAATCTTCTCAACAGCGAATTCAAAGAAAAATCTTCAAGTCTTCAGCATATAGTAGACAATGAACGTTATCATTATTTATAGTCGACACTAGGTCGGCAATAAAAATATTAAAAAGGATTGCTTAGAGCGGAGAACCCTGAGGAACTCCGCTACGGATTCTCCTAATCATGTTGATGGTATAGCGTCCGCTAAGAGTAAAAGATCTCCCAGTTAGTAGGGAAGAGAACCAATTCAGAAGGCTATCTGATAAGCCAACGCATATTAATTTTGTCAGCAAAAGTCGAATATTAGCTCTTATCAAACGCCTTGCGAAAGTCGAGATAAATCACATCGACCCGTTCCCTGTTGTCCAAATGATGAACCAAATAATGTGTCAAGTTTGATAAATTGCTGAGAACTGAACGTCGGCTAAGGAAAGCATATTGTTCATCTGGTAGGTAATTATCAACAAAGATAGTAAGCTGACGTGCAACAAATGCCTCCAATAACTTTGCCACATAATAATAATAATAATAATAATAATAATAATAATAATAATAATAATAATAATAATAATCATAATAAAAATACTAATATTTGTGATCACTACGATTAGTGCTAGTGCGTTAAATTGATACCGGCTCGGATGTCATCCGGCTTAGCAAGGTCCGTGCTTGTGGATTAGGCAGCACCACTTATGTCACAATCTCCTAAAGCCATAGGTGGAGAAAGCAGCACCAACCCCTATCAAGAGCTCCTTTGCCCTCTACCAATAAAGCAGGCAACCACACCAACGCATGAAATGGGCCAATGATATAAACCATTTTATCATGCGAGCCTACTATGCAGTCACTAAATTGAAAACTGACACTACAGCTTACAGACAAAGCTTATATAACACTTTCAAAGAGACATCCTCACATCACAGTCGCTGATCAAAACATTGTCTCACAATTGTTATGAACAATTTAATACCCTTCCCTACGCTAAAGAAAAAGTAAGAAGTTGCACAACAGCTACAAGAACACGAGCCATCTACACAAACCAGCAGTCAAAACACAGATTCAAACACTAACACTGACATCACTACTGAACTTAAAGAACACACTCAAAAATGAACCTCACCTTGATATTCATCCACAACACAACATGAATACTAAACTAATTGAAACATTAAATCACACCATACAAAGATACCTTGCAGTTTACACAGGAACAGATCCCACACAAAAACCAGGTATACCTAAAATAAACCAACAGCAAAACAGCGAAAAATTTTATTTTATATGAACCGATAATTATCAATAATACTTTTGATGTACAGGGTATTGCAAAAATATACAGGACAGTACTGCTGGGTAGCCTATCCTCTTGTTTCAGGGGCCGCTTCATAAAATGATAATTGGGAAATTTTAATTTGTTAACCCATTTACGCTGAAACTTAACAATGATAAGTGAGTAAGGGGGGGGGGGGGGGCCCAGGCTCAAAGGAATTATGTTTTTTTTGGTCAAAAAAATGGCATGAACTCAGTCACCTGACTTCCACAAATCAGCACGTTTTTTTCTCAAACTTTTGCACAGCCTTTTAAAAACTTCCAGGTAGAATTCTCGATTGACAGTCTGTTTGGGAGGAATGAATTCTGCATGCACAACACCCCTCACTTCAAAAAAATGCCGTGCAAATAAAACAGTCTTTACACTGTGACGCGACCACCCTCCACCTAGTGAACCTGGTCACATACATCGACTGAATAGAGGCTGGAGGATGGGCATGTCAAAGGTTCAGGACCAGTTATTGAAACAATGCGCAGACTCAGTTTGTACTATTAATAATGCTATCTTTTATTCTTAACCAAATCCATTACATGCAATGACAACAGGTGGATTAATTCCAATTCTATCCTAAATTCGAGGGGCCCCTACGAAATATTACAGAGCAACACTCTACATATGGTGACCGTGCTCTAGTTAACCACTAAAAACCTGCACGCTAGCGCATGTCATTATGATGCGCCTTTAGGGACGCCCAGGAATCTTCCTTTGGCGTGGGAAGTGAGCACGCCACCACCCAGTGCTAACGAGTTTGAAACGAGCTGTCACGCTCCCCCGAAATAAATATTCCTCGTACCAACGCCAACACGCGTTCCGTGCCTCCTCTTTTGCCAGGGAAGGGGGGAGGTACTGTGACCCCTCTTGGTGGGAGCGAGTGCTTATAAACTCGCCGGCCACTGGCGAGCCCATAAGATGCCGTTAATGTTCAGCTTGCGGAACGTGAATAAACTTAAGGAACAAACAGGATAATTCAACGTTAAAGCATATTGCTCATTATACATTTCTACATTCCAGTGCAAACTCTGCGTCTCAGTGTTCGAAAAATGAAACTATTAAACGGCCAACAACATGTCCGCCAGGCTCAGAAGCTGATGCTGGAATTCCCATAAAGAACAAAAAAAAAATTATTTTTAAACGGACAACAAACAACCCTTTTTCTTCCTGATCACTCTTCTCATAATTTACATAACAACAATGTCCTGCCAGAGGCTGCGGCGATCTTCCTGGAATTTAGCGTCAACAATTGCAGCCTACAACAGAGTGCTCACACAAACACAGAACTCTCATTCAACAATTCCGCAAAACAACAATAACAACTAAAAATATTTTACACACTAAAAAAGTAAAAACCCTTATCAACACTAATCAATCCAATACAATTTACGTTTCACACAAAAAAAGAAAAAAAAAACGATCAACTAAAAGGAAAACCAACCCCACAAGTGAAATGGTCTACATTACAAAAACTCCCCCCCCTTCGTCGGACCCACGTGACTTCCAAACCTAAACGGAATGTCACATGCGCCCGACGAAAGGCCTCGAACATACCCTGTAAAGGGTTAAGTTCGAGTACACCACTCCTCACAACCTCACATTAACAACCTAACGATTAACTAATACAATAAAACACAGAACAAAATGCTTACATAATAATACCCTCCCATTACAATCATCCAATTACCTCAGTCAGACATAACCACCCAATTCACATCATTTACTCTATCATTGACTACAAACATATCCATAAAACACTACACCACCCTCATCCTCAACTATCTCACCAATAACCACCCCTTCCATCAACGAACCGCCAAACCCTCCTTCAAAACAGTTCCATTTTCCAATGCTTAAACCCTAATAACCTTCAATACATCAGGAATTACCCAAGAACCAAACTAGTATTTTATGAACACTTACCTAGCACTTACTAACCCATATACTAAACACAAAAAAGAAAAAAAAATCCCCAATATCTATCAACTAACACTACCTAATATAACCGAAAAGCCCTATATCGATATCTAACATCCACTATAAAACGACACTAACTCACAAAACAAACGAACTAAACACCCAATCCTAGCTGTAGGTGAGCTTCCAGGCCAGAGCCAAGGCTGTCGCTCGTTCGCGCGGCTGAAGTCCTGCCCCGCAAGCAGCCAACATCTCTCTCCTCCCTCCATCTCAGCTTGGGTGACCAACTGGAAATTCCCATCTCCCCCCGTGCTTTTGAGTGCAAATAAAGCCGTGCACACTTTTTGCCAAACTTTCATGATTTTCATCGAAATGCACCCAAATGGGTACTCACACTCCTGTCTCCCACTATTAGCACGAGCCTCTGATGTCGCACTTACACCCCTTTCCTCACCTCACTGCTCGCAGCCGCCCTTGCCTCGGCGCTCTCCAGCACCAGCATCATACAATGTTGCCTCGCGTGATGGTCTTCCATCTCCACCGCCGGTGCAAAATACCCCCCCCCTCTATTTCTCCTCGAGCTACCTATGTGCCCATTTGGCGGCATACCGCCTTGTTTACGGCCTACATCGCCATTCAACATGCCTTTGTTGTGTATTGATACGAGGACGTGTTCTCTGACCCCTGCAATACATTCGGCACTGTTTTTCCCATTCACAGGTTTGACCTTCGGTAATTCCTTAACCTGAATCGCCGTCCCTCCAATAGGATGGTGGACACCCTTCACGTCACTTCTCTCCTCCCCCTCCAAGGGCAGGTCTTCCCAGGAGTTTACCACAGGATGGCCAAAGGTCCTAATGGTTCTTCCGCCTGCTTCCTGAGACGTCAGGGCCACACCCAGTTCAACCACCATTGAGCACTGCTGCTCTGTCCCTTGAACCCGTGGTCCCACGCTTACATCACCTAAACCTACTTTCTCCTCCACTACACCTAACAAAATCGTTTCCTCTGTCCTATTCTCATTCACATCCACAATTACTTCGTCCATAATATTTACATCCCAATTACTCGGTACTCTCGGAGCCCTGCTCACGGGACCGCTCCACCAACATAGGTTGTGGGTTGGACTCCAGCGCGGCTTCCGCGTCACTATACATTGCTCCAATTACTCCACGGCACTCTGGCACCCACATTTTCATATGCGTTGCAATTGTACACTATGGTGGTGCTCCAGAGCTCCCAACAAATTCCTCATGTGACCCTTCCACCAATATCCCATGGTGACTTGCCACCCATCCCAGGGACACACCACGGACCCTAACTTGATGCATGTGCTATGCTATGGTAGGCATTTCCCACGTTTGGCTGCTCCCTAACCATAGCTTCCTCGGGCACCTCCCCTCTGCTCCTATTCCACCCACCACGCAAGCGCATCTAAGGTTGACCGACTCTTACCCACTTAATGTTGCCATAACGAATGCCTACTATTTGCACCCACCCAACACCATCAGTAGCTCGCACCGCAAAATGGACCTGGCCAACGTACCCAGTTGTCCTTTCTACCTGGCACCCGAAGCATGACCCATTCATGACCCTACCCTGCTCACGTTTCCGCCACGTACACAGCTCCCTTCCCTCAGCACCTTGGACACCAATCCTACCAGATTTTCGACTAGTGCCTCGATGCGTTGAAAACGCCCCATGCACCCCTCATGGCCTAAATAATCGCCACTCTGGACTTCCATATCCCTAAACGTAGTGGACCTCTAGCTATACAGTGACACACCCACACATCAGCTCGTGCACACCCCTACTATTACCCACAATACACACACAACCCTTTAAAGCCCTGTATACACTTGTCTTCACTTAACAGGCACCTTAGACACTTGAACTTCCACTATGTTTCACACACAAAAGGAAAAAAAAACGATCAACTAGAAGGAAAACCAATCCCACAAGTGAAATGGTCTAAATTACAAAAACCTCCCCCTCCCCTCTTCGCCGGACCCACGTGGCCTCCAAACTAACATGGATCACAGAGACTGCGCACAAGCTTCCTTAGCAACGCCGCTTGGAATAATGATGGAGGAAGTGTTGGCCTCAAACAAACCTAGTGGGAGAAGTGGGAATACAATCGCCTGGCTTTCAACACCGCAATTCCATTTTGGGTACCCCGTTGTATTTCATCACAGTACATTGAAGAAAATTTATCTTCAGAATACATACACTTTCTTATTTACACTGAGGCTTTTACAGTTATTTCCACACAGGCAAAGAAACCAATCCATAAACACACAAAAATTATAGAGGGTGTTGCAAAAATATACAGGACAGTACTGCTGGGTAGCCTATCCTCTCGCTTCAGGGGCCACTTCATAAAATGTTAGTTGGGAAATTTTATTTTGTTAACCCATTCACGCTGAAATTGGTAAAAATGGAAATTGAGACTTCATATCTTAAATTTATATTCTGTAACATGTAAAGACACAAAAAAATTACAGGAATATTGGCAAGTGCCACTGAAGTGGCTGACACTTAGCAATCATCTGAGAAACTAGTTAATGACAGCTATGGAGGGTATCATCATAGCCATAGCCCTATAATGAAAAGTGAAAGAAAGCGCATCAATGTGCATCAATAACAAGTAAAATATCAAGTTGTTGCAAAACTTTTTCCGGATATTTATTCCAACACAAAAACGATTGAACTTGAATAACAGATTCAGCTCACGCACATGCCAGGAAATGGTTGAAAAGTGAACCTTGAACTGTTCTGCGAGTTCCATCGTTGTTACATTGTGATCTTCATCAATTGCTTGGCATAGATCACCATCTGAAATCATGATTGACCGACCAGAGAGGTGCATCTTAAAGAGTGCTGTCTCCACATCTGAACTGGCGATACCATTCTTCTATTGTACGTAAACTAACAGTGCCATCACCTAAACGTTGGCAAATGTTTCGGTGACATTGCACAGCAGTGATCTTTCCAGAATACTCGTAGAAGATTATTGCTCGAATATGCTTGCATGAAAGGTCCATTTCAGACCGTTGATGGCAATCACAGATGTATAGTCAGAAAGTTGATTCTTGGATGTAATAAAGATATTCAGGAATCGAATGCAATAATTTGTTTGAAAAAATATGAACACCCCCTTCGGAAAATGAGCCCTTCTTGGGCACGGGTTCTTTTACCGGAAGAAACTTTTGCAAGAACCTGATATTTAGGACCAGCCAAAAAAAAAAAGCTGATGATAAATGCTCGTGCGGGATCTATTCTTAAAGTATTTGTAATGCGAGCCTATTTCCAAAAATTTTTGTATCGTGAAAAATCCAGGCATGGGGTTTTCTTGAGCTGCACTATTCGCACAGTTCCTGCAAGTACTTCTGTGTGGTAATTGAAAATATTCAAAGGGAAAGGGAATATATTTACTTTATTTACCAAAAGAGAAAAGGCTGAAAAAAGAATAGGAAAATGAAATTGAATCTAGAGAAGCATGCAAAAGATACTATGGATTAGAAGGAAAAGAGTCTTTCTAGTTCTGATCGCGATCGAGCACGCTCATTCACGATCAACATGAGCTAAGTACATCTAAAAATTCCCCGATCTCACCATTATTTACCGTAATTACCTATCGATTACTTTCCAAACTTTGGGTCCAATTACTTTCTCTTTGAGCCTGACCCTTTCACTTTGCAATTACAATGGCCGACAGTGAAATCGTATGTAGTTTGTTCCCAATGCGGTTTATATGTTTGAAATGAATCTGAAGCCTCTGAACAGGTCAAAGTATACGCTATGAAGGAAGGAGGTGAAGATGAAAGTAAAGAGTGTTCTATATATCTTTTTCTTAAACTTTTCTCTCAGTTTTCTAATTTTTCTTATCTTTCGATTTTCTCGTACGCCTAATCTATTCGATCTTTGCGATTTCACACTCGTATTTACATTTATTGTCATACAAGAATAAATGCAGTGAAATCTATTAAATTCACATAAAGCGTGAAAGCATAACATGTTTTTCTTTGGCATTTACCTCTTGTCGAAAATCTTCACAAGCGATTGAAAGAAGCGCTCACCATCAGAGGTAAACAAACGATCACGTGCCTGAAAATGAGCTCTCGATAGTTTTTAGAAGCACCTGATGTTTAAAGCCTTCACTCTGATGGAATGTTGTGGGAGCGATTCATACAGAGAATGAAAATAAAATCTTCAAAGTAGACTAGATTGAACATGACTGAATCTTGATTTCTTGATATCGTGATTTAATTATCACCACAATTTGCAGATTATTTATATACAGTAGTCCAATATTAGCTGATAACAAATTTTAACAAAATCTGTAAAACTGTTTTTTATTGCTGAATAAAATAAATTACCTTGAATGACAGCTTTTCTTTATTTCAGTATTCTGCTGCAGTAATACACTAAAAAATTTAATTCATTTTATTTAGCTATAAGCAGATTTAGCACCTGCATTACTGATTTTATTTAAGGTGTTTTATTTAGAAAGTGAACTACCGTCTAAACTAATGTTTTTCAATCTTTTTTATCACTTGATCCTATACTCAAACTTCCATGATATATTTACATTATTGGATCGTAGTAGGTGAGATCTGATTTGCAACATGTTTGGTATGAAATATGTATCAAAATTTAACCAGTGCCTTATTTTGTGAACACACATAAAGGACAATTTTCTTTTTTACAGAAGATATTATAAAAAAAAATGAGATGTTTTTGTTTATAAAGTTGTATTTCCATGTCATTTACCGCTTGTTGAAAAAACTCGCAAGTCTTATTGTTCTGTTTGAATAAAAGCCAAAAATTTTACTCTTGCCTTATTTTCTGAGAGCTACTTTACATACGGATGAAGGACTTTGCCTTCTGGGTCATTCCACGTCAATTCAGGCAGAAGTTTTGAACTTTTGGCACTGACCTCTCGGATTTTAATGAAATTTGGTATACATAATTGCCCTAAGGAGTTGGTAATGAATGCCAAATGTTATTATTTTTTTTTCATTTTTATGAAAGTTACAGACATTTAAAATTTGCGAAATTTAAGTGGGGGCCTTGTCTATGAAGTACTTTAACTTCGATTATATTTTACTTAGAAAGATGTGATTGGTGACTGTAGATTCTATATAAAATTTTTAAAATTATATTTCGCATGCGCAAATATTTGAATTTAATAAAAATATTTTACTTTATGCAAATATCTCAAAAGGTGGGTATTTTTTTTTTCGTTAAAAAATTATTAACATCTTACACACACTTTCATAAAAACAATACAAAAAATTCAAAACTGTGTTTTGCTCAGTTTTGAAGATATTAATTTTTAAAGCTCGAGTTCCAAGCTACAATACATCCATTTGTATGTTAAAGTTCCTCAGATGGACAAGGTATCCTAAGAAATATAAATTTTGTGGTAATATCCGATTGTCTTAAACATTCTACAGCTGTTAATGTAGAATTTCAATGTGAACTCATTAAGTTTTAAAAGAAAATTCAATAAATGTAGAGAAGATACAAGGGTTGATCGAAAACTAATGCCTCCATGGCTGTTATTTTTATAATTGTTAACAGATTTTCAAAATTCTTTTTGTATCTGATACTTACATTTGTCCTCTATGTAATGCACTATTCACTTTTAGACATTATCCCATCCCTTTCCACGCACTGCACCAACGTGTGACCACTCGGGTGAACCCGTCGGACAGGAAGTCCGGGGTTGTTGTTGACACCAGGATTGAATGGCATCTTTGGACCATCTTCTTGCAGCACGATAACGCTCGCCCGCAAACAATAGCCACATACAAGAGGTGTTGCAGCGCCTACAGTTCAAAGATGAAAAACTGCAGTTCAAAGATGAATGATCTTGCACCTTGCGACTTTCACCACTTCCCAAAGAAGAAAAAGCACCTTAAGGGACATTCAATCCCTGATGACGATATAAAAGTTCATTCAATCCCTGCATGACGATGCAGTTGCACGTTGTGAAACACTCTGCTCAATATGGCTGGTAAGATTTGCTGAACTTCAGTTGTGATTTCCTCCTTCAGCTCAGGCAAAGTGTGCGGATTGTTTGCATACACTTTACCTTTCAAGGCATCCATCCCAAAGGAAGAAATCGAGAGGTGTGTGGTCCGGCGAGCGTGCAAGTCAGATGCCACACGAGATGATTCGATCAGCAAAGACGTCCTGCAGAAAGTACATTGATGTGTGTGCTGTACACGTTTCCATGCACTACTGCACACTAACTTTTGAATCACCCGGTATAATGAAGCCTGTATCAACTTCAGCTACCTCTGCAATTCATCTCGTCCTTCAGGGTAACTCAGAAGTGACTGACTCTGAAAAATGTAAAGTAAATATACTTTCTTTAAATCATAACGCAAATTTTTATTTTCTTACAAAATTATCTTCTTATTTAACAGGTGCTCAATACTTCTCTGTCTTCTGAAAAAAAAATCTGAAGTTCTTAGAAACATTTTTCCTATTGATATAATTATTATTGTAATGCTACTATTGATTTTATTAATAATTATAATAATTACAAGGGTTTTTCGTGTAATTATAATTAATAATACTATTTATATAAATAATAAAATGTAAATAAATGAATGGTCCCAAGCTTACACGCATTCTCTTCCCTGTACGAGTAGTCAAGTCCCTACTACCTGACTCCCGCTGCTTGGAGCTGAAGCTTTAAAAATTAATATCTTCAAAACGGAGCAAAACACAGTTTTGAATTTTTTGTATTGTTTTTATGAGTGTATGTGTATGATATTAATAATTTTTTAACGAAAAAAAATACCCACCTTTTGAGATATTTGCATAAATAAAATATTTTTATTAAATTCAAATATTTGCGCATGCGTAATATAATTTTAAAAATTTCATATAGAATCTACAGTTAAAAAACTTTCATATGTCACCAATCACATCTCTCCAAGTAAAATACAACCGAAGTTACAGTACATCATAGAAGGCCCCCTACTCAAATTTCGCAAATTTTAAATGTCCGTAACTTCCATAAAAATGAAAAAATAATAATAATATTTGGCATTCATTACTAACTACCTAGGGCAATTGTGTATACCAAATTTCATTAAAATCTGAGAGGTCAGTGCCAATGCCTGCCTGAACTGACGTGGAATGACCCTTCTTCTCACTTGATTGAAATAAAGCTCCAAAGTCTCAGCAAGGGTCACATGTGCGTTGCCTTCCTGGCGCAAATAACCCAAAAGTTTTCTTAAGGCATGTTCACCGATCAAACTCGAGGGCACATGTTGTTGATACGGGGATGCCAGCAATTTCGTCCGTGTAGAGAGATCCATGTCTTCTTGCTCAAAGCTAAAATCGGTTCACCAACCGTCTTCTTATTTTCCACTCGAAGCAACTTCTTAACACGATCTCACATGAATCTCCCAAAATTATCCAAGTTCACACCAAGTTTCTTGTCAACGAAGGAAGAATGGCCCATATATTAATGAAAATTCACCCATGCCGGATAGGGAAATCCGATCTAATCCGAAAATAAACGAAAAAGGGGTCTGTAACACCTGTTTTGCTCCAGGAGACGTAATCGTTAGACTTCCCTTTTGAAAAACAAAACAGCCCCTATCACCATACACTCGTTATTTAAAGACTACGTGGCTATTTTTCCACTCAGTGAAGCACTCTACACATGCCTTGGATTAGATTAGGGCTTTATTTCTTAATTCATACTTTTTATAACTCTTCAATAACATACATCTTAGAGTGCAGCAAGCAATAAAAATCAACGGCTATCTTTTTTTGGTTTATAATCTTTAATCCGTTTTTCTGAATAGTCCTTTATAGTGTTCATTGAACGTGGCTCGCACCATGAGGCGTTAAAATTTAAGTGGAGTGTTTTCTTTGCCGCCAACCCTCCGAAAAAATATAAAAAGGTAAAAAAAAAAAACAACAATGACTATGGTTTACAAAAGGTGACAAACAACTTAAGTGAAGTTCAGGTCGCGTTACAATATCTTTTTCTCTTTTCTGTCCCACTTAGTTATCCCCATTAACTTTTTTTCCGATTATAGGCTTCTGTCTCCACAGAATTGACCGATTTCACCTCCGCCTTCTCGCAGGGCATCATGGGAACATGGCGGCTTTCTAGGGGAAAACATGCGCTTCTATTCTGCCCTTGCTACTGTGTCATAGATGCTATTTTCTAGCAGTTTGTGTTTTCAAATGAGTTCACTTGCACAACTGCATGGTTTTTCTGTTTCCATTGGTAATGATTTTTTAGAAAAGCACAATTTATCGGGAAGGAGATGTTTGGAAAGAGGGTTTTCATACTTCTGTGGGAGTTACGTTCATGATATCACAATAACAGATATGGATTTAAATAATTTTGTAAAAATCACTGCAAAATGCTGGCAGTCACAGCGAAAAAATGAAAAGCCACGTGATATCAAACTTAATTGTAAACGAGAGCAGAAATGAATTATTGAAGAAGCTCGCTGCAGTTGCACTTCTGGGCGAGTTTTACACTAAGGAAACATAATTTTATATATTCAAAGTCAGTATTTAAATTTTCAGGATCATTTTCAGAATAATTGGTTCATGTGCACATGTATGTGCTGTTTTTTTACATTGGAATCTTTGATTCGTCCAGATTCATGGATATAAAGATGTGCCAGAGCAACTATCATGCACTAGTCTCCCTATGCAGTGGGGTAAACCAAGAGGTATGCTATACATATATTTATTTTGTTTTTTAACACTTTGTTTGTAAGCATTAAGCATTTTGTACATGAGAATATCTGATGTTGCCTTTACTTAAGTATGATATTTAGTCTCATTATTTGTTGATTTAGGTAATGCCATTGAACCGCAACCAATGATGCAACATGTGCAACATTCTGTCAGATCAATTATAAACGGCAAGAAACGAAGAAAGGCAGATCCGTCATGTTCTCTGTACCATGCCAGGAAAAAACACGTAAGCACACCATTTCATAATACTTATTTTAATGGCAGCATTTGTATTATATGGATTTATTAAAATCACGACAACATATTTTAACATTATCATTTTTATCAGGCTGAAAGTTTTCAAGAAGAGGCTGCAGAATCTTTCAAAAGCTTTCTTCAAGGCCATTATCCCAACATCCCCATGTCGTACCTACTTCAGCCCAAAACATCTGAGGTTGACACATTATATGGTAAAGCATAATTATTTTCACCGATATCAAATCAACTGGAGAACTATATCTTGCAGATTCAGAGCATTAACTCTAATGAAACTTGTTCGTTTGTGCCGCTGCCACTAACACCAAACATCTCTTTTAAAGAAGTTGTTGTTAATAATATATTTTACGAAAATAATATAGTGTTAAATTTAGATCTGCCAAGTCACTTGCTAAGGACACATGCAAGCAGACACTATCATAACAGTGGCACCAAGAAAGAGCCAAAAGAATTTGTGCTTCATCATTTGGTTTGGTTTTACAAAGACATCGGCGGAACACCATCACTGAAATGTACCTTAAAAACTTGTTTCAATCTAAAAATATTGACCATGTCCCAAGTATCGCTCACGGAAAAAAATGTGAAAATCTGGCAAAAAAAAGAATTTTTAAAAAGAAACCCTACTTTTCATTTGCGTGAAATTGGACTGACAGTAAATCCTGCCTTCCCTTTCCTAGGTGCAACTCCAGATGGGTTAGTTTGTACTAATCGAGGGTTGGAGCTTATTGAAATTGAAGCTCCTTTCAAATTTAGAAATGACAAAATTTCAACTGCAATACAACAAGACTTTTATTTGAAACAACATGGAGAAAACATAGTTTTAGATCCTTCCCATGTATATTACTCACAGGTTCAAGGACAGATGTTGATTTCAGGATTAAAACTATGCAATTTTATAGTTTTTACCAATGTAGACTTTGTTTATATTTCCATTAAATTTGACAATAATTATTCAAAACAAATGTTAACAACATTACAAGATGTTTATTTTAATCACTGTTTATCATACATAGAAAAATAAACAAAATGCTGAACTGAAGTGTATGTTAATTTAAATTGTATAAGTTAATGTGATGCATTTGAAACTGAAAAATTTGCAAGTATGCAACAAATTGTCCATACAGGCGTGGATCCAGGCACGTGGTCTTAGATTGCAGCAGCCATGTGGTCTTGATTTATATAAACTGCTGTCGAATTAGCTTTGATTGAAGTTAAATTTACAGTAGATTTGAAGTTTTTAAAGCCACATCTTAATTTGCTTTGTATATTTCTGTGCAGGTGTTTTATTTCGGTTCACTATTTTTATACTTATAAGAAATTGAATTTTGTCCGAAATTCCATAATCAGGTTTTGATTGCTGAAGGTTTGATCCTTGTTTTTCATTACAATCATCTTCTTAATTTGTTTATTTTTTAGTCCAGATTTGTATATTGCTTTCTCTGCTTTTACTCTTATTTCTTAAGTTTAGTTTTGGTCCAAAAGATTGCAGCCATGTGGTCTTGATCTATTTGTATTGCTGACTGCTGTCGAATTTCCTTTTAATGAAGTTATATTTACAACCTATTTGAAGTTTCAAATTTGTTACTGTTGCAAGTATTATTCCACTTTTAGTTAATATGGTGCCATATATATTATTGGATTGTTGAATTTTTTGAAAACTTTTATTCAGATCAATAGGTTTGCAAATTTAATTGATATCTTCCATCATTGCTATTGGAGTGGGTACAGCAAATCAAATGGATTGATTTGTTGTTCGTAAGAGAAAGCATTCTGGAAATGCTGATGAGGTACAAATTCCAACTTCATGCAAAGAATCTCTTCCCATTTCTGAAGATCAGGCTTCTGCTATAAGTAATGATGTCAGTGGACATGTAAGTGCAAGTGCTTATGACATTGGTTCATTCATAAAAAATAGCAATCAGATGAGTGGTCATACCAAATATGAAATCTTAAAATATCCATGGAATCCTGGTAAAGGGTTTATTTATCCTTTTTCAATTCATTTGAAAAGAGGTCGAGAAGAAAAAAAGATATGTAAATGAAAACCATTTCAAGAAGTATCCATGGTTAGTTTATTCTGAGATCTGTCAGGGCTTATTTTGCAAATACTGTGTTATTTTTAAAACCCAAGCATTAGTTGGAGGTCAAAAAACTTTTCCTCTGAAAAACCTAGTGACTCAACCTTCAGTTAAATTTGCTTAAATTATTGGGGAAAGATGGTGACTTAGAACAGCACAACTCTACAGGGTATCATAAGGAAGCCACTAACAATGGTTTATCCTTCATTGAAATTTTTGAAACTCCTGAATTAGAAATAAGAAATCGCTTAAGCTCAGCAAGAAAAACTCAAGTGTTAGAGAATAGATCACAACTCACTCCTATTATTAAAACAATTATTTTGCATGGACAGCAAAATATTCCTTTGAGGGGTCACAGAGATGATGGGATTTTAGGTGATGCCACTGAAAGCCCTGTTGAAAATGATGGAAATTTCAGACCTTTACTACGTTTTCAGATTGATAGCGGAGATAAAAACCTGAGGAGCATATTAAAAATACTAAATCAAATGCTACATATATCAGCAGAACAACAGCAAATGATCTTCTTAAATGTTGTGGGGAAGAAATTCTAACAATAATTATCAAAAGAGTCCAAATTGCCAAATATTACAGTGTGTTTGAAAACGGAGTAAGAGAAGATTTTGTTGGCTTTCTCGATCTTCATGCTGAAAATTATTTATCAGATGAAAACAAGAAAAATGAACGAGTCATTTCAGGAATTATTTTGGGCAGACTGTTCTAAAATGTTTAAAAAAATTAGGGCTCCAAATTCAGAATGTGTTGGAATAGGATGCGATGGATGTAGTGTCAACATAGATGTGTGTGGGCTGCTGCTGAAATTCAAAAGGAAGGGAAAAATTGCCATGTTTGTCCGTGCAGAAATCATACGCTCAATTTGTCTATTTCAAAGTCGAGTCAAGTTTAGGCTGTTAGGAATTTAATAGGAACTGTACAAGAAGTTGTTGGGTTTTTTTAATATATCAAGCAAAAGAAATTTTGTTTTAAGGAATATTTTAGACCATCAAATGTTAAGCATTTGTAAAACCAGATGGATAGAGAGGCATGATTCAATTTTACAATTTCAGGAAGACTTGCCTAAAATTATTGATGCACTTACTGAAATATCAAATTGGAATGACATGAAAACAGCATCTAAAGCACATTGTTTAGTAAAAGCAATTTGTGATGGTGAATTCATCATCTCACAGTATTGTTTAAGCGATATACTCAGTACTACAAGGCAACTAAGTGTTATATTACAACGTGAAGTCATAGATGTTGTTGTAGCAAAAGAAAAAATTACAGAAGTGATGACTGTATTAGAAGAAAAAAGAGGCAATGCAGATGCATTCTTTTCCATTATTCTGGCCCAGGCCAAAAAGGCTGCTGATGATTTAGGTGTTCTGATTAGTGTGCCATGAATAACAAAAAGACAAACGCATCGTGTTAATCATTCAAAGTCATCATTTAGTGGTACAGATGAGGTACATTCCTACTGGAAATTGGCTATATTCATACCAATTTTAGATCACGTGCTATCAGATCTTAATGATCGCTTTACTGATGGGACACTTGACATATTTTGATTATTAAATGAAATGATTTCATTCCAAAAATCTCCTCAATTCAATGGTTTGACGATTATTAATAGAGCTCTTGAGATATATGAGAAGTGTGATGCTCAAAGTTACCCAATTTTTAAATCTTTGCTTCAAGTATTGTCCACTCTTCCAATTTCTGTTGCTACTGCAGAATGTAGCTTTTCATGTTTGAGAAGACTGAAAACTTGGATGCAAGCACAAATAGGTGAAGAAAGATTTGACTGGACTTGCGTTGATGCATGTCCATCGAGATATACACCCGAACATTGATAATACAGTAGAACCTCGTTTTTACGAACTCGCATTTTACGAAATTCCAGATTTTACGAAGTAATTCTGAAATCCCGACCCCCTCCTGTTAATTTCCATATAATAAACTTTAAATTTTACAAAGTGTTTTTACGATCAAATTCGGATTTTACGAAGTTAGAATTTGTAATTGGTAGTAAAAAATTTTACTAAAAAAGTGAAAATTTTTTGCGTGAGCGGCCTGGTTGCATTTTGTTCATTTGGCCTATGTTTATCGCCGTCGTGATCAATGATTAACTGTGGACTAGTTTCCGCCGTTGCCAACAGAGGGCGCCATAAGTAACTAGAGAGCCTAGAAAGAAGAAGTGCTCTCTATGCAACGAAAGTGAAACTGAACTTGCAGTCTCACCTGAAGATGATAGCGAATTTGAAGAATGGAAAATCCTGAAAAGTAAGCTGAATTTTCGATCTAAATTCTCCGAGTTTGTTAATATTGATGCGGAAGTTTTAACTTTTCCGACGTTAAACGATAACGAAATTTGCGATCCTATCAAAGATGGCGGCGAAGAATAACATGAAGATCACTGGAAAATACGACATTCAAAGCAACACCCTCACAAATTAAAAGCTCCTTAGAAACTCAAAAAAAAACAACTGTATGCAACTAATAAAAGTACCAGACGATATTTTTGACAGTTTTTTGAATTTTCAAACTACTTAAATAATGATATAACTTCAAATATGCATCAGAAACAATTCTAATACTTAATGTATAAGCTTATTTGTATTAAAAATACTGCCTATTAAAAATTCAGTGCCTATTTACGTGGGTTTTTTTTGGGGTGGGGGAGGGGGGAGGGTTGTTTTTTTACGAACTTCGGATTTTACGAATAAATATTATTGGTCCCCTGAAATTCGTAAAAACGAGGTTCTACTGTATCATGCAAATTTGAAAAATAGGAGAACAGAATTTGTATTGTAGTTCATTTTGTAATTATTCTTATTTTTCAAAATTATCTGCTCCCAAAATAAGTGATTATCTCTCATTTAAACAAGTCAACTTTGTAATACAAATGTGATAACTATTTGCACTGATATGTTATGATTCCTTGTAAGTCGTCGCCCCCCCCCCCTCCCTGGAAAAATTCCTGGATCTGCCCCTGTGTCCATATTTGATCAATGCTTCATAGCATAGCTAAATGTATAACATCTGTTAATATTCTGAAAATTTTGGTCCGTCGAATGCTTCTTTCTACCTGTATTCGATGACTGGCAATGTTTTTGGTTTCCATCCATTGATTACGTGAAGAAAATGGAAGAATTACTAAAGAAATAATTGCTTATCAAACAGTAGTCTATGTTCAAACTGTTTACCTACTACTCGTTATTAGTAAAAACATATAATACATGTACTGTATACCCAATATCAAATGCAGTAACACGTTAATAGCGTGATGCTGTTTTCCCCGACTGAGATGCCATGTTCCCATAAGTCATTGCAAAAGTGGGCGGCGCTGAAATCGGTCAATTCCCCATTAAACTAATCATGTTTCCTTCCACGTTTTGGATTCTTCACTACAGTTTTTAGGGTAAGTTTGGTTTCTAGCCGTGACGTTAACGGTTAATATATCATTATTCCTCATAAATCCTTCTTTTATGTGACTTATTTTTCTCAGTTCCACTTAAATCAGCACTTCTCAATTCCTTTCATTTCAGGTTTTGATTTTCACGTAGGACTGTCTTCAACTCTGATGGATGCAATCAGAATGGAGGGGGGGGGGGGGTCTCACGACGGGGCTGAGTTAGTGAATTAGTAAGGGCCCGTCGTTCTTAATGCTGAGAGATTACCTCGACTTTTCGTCTCACCAAAAGGAACAATCATTTCGGGTAATTGGGGCTTCCTTCTTTTCGGTTTCACTTCAGGAGGACTTATCCAAATCATCTGTGATAAGGGAGAGAAAAGGAAAAAACTGCAACAGAACAAGCTATTCACATCAAACAAAGCTGGCCCTAATTGTAAAACCATTACCAGATCTGTTTGAAAGAAATTTTTATTCTCTGAGTGCGTCCGGCACCGCAATAATCTGAGATTCCATTTTCCTTTCGTTTCACATGACCAGCTTTCACAATTGGGTTATTCATAAAAGGCTTTTCCTGAATAGAACATCTTGTGGTTGTCCTCCGATTGCTGGCGCTAGGCGATCCCTGCCCGTTTCTTCCCCAAGACCAAAACCAAAAAACCTCGCAACAATCCCTCCTCATGTTCGTTTTTCTTCCAAAAAAGACGCCTCTTGTTCAACAATGTCAATTTCAACTCCGAAAATTACCGTAAATCCTCTACTATAATGCGACTCCACTTTTTCGGCCAAAAAACCCCCAGCAAAAATGCTATCCTCTTGTATAATGCGATCCCCATTTTTGACTCCTCGCGAGTAATAAAATGTGAAAAATATACAGAAAAAAAATCTTTATTTTTAACGAAAAAAATAGAGGCTTTACAATACTGCATTATAAAAACGACGACTAGTTTCGGCTTTATTACCTGCCTTTCTCAAGTCTGCATAAGAGAGGGGTTACAATGCTTTATATACACAATCTCTGGTACACGATTGGTTCATAAAATACAACATAAAAGGGGGGGGGGGGACAAATTATGTGATTGGTTGAACAATACAAAGAAACAAATTAAAGGGCTAAATATTTGTGATTGGTCGAACTTTACAAGATATTTAAAGAATCATAACATATTGAAGGGAAAATTTTCGTGATTGGTGGAACATTATAGGTGTCGATTGGATAAATTACAAAAAGTCTTTCAGCTGGCGTAAGAGATGGTAGCTGTCGAAATATTGTTGGGAATTTAAAAGTGCCTTATTATTTTCTGGTTTGTTTAAT
>JAHWFO010108553.1:539184-596668 GCA_023313115.1 Rhysida immarginata
TTAATCTTTATTCAGTTTAACATTTTTCATAACTTGACTGCATAAGCTTTCTTGTAGGCTTTGGTTTGAGGCAGTTTTGAAGTAGGCCTATTTGGAAGTAGCGATCTTTGGGAGGAGTTATTTTTGCATTAGATGTAGCGACGAGAAATTCGAATAAAAAGGGAATTAATTTATTGTATAATGAACTGGACACGGTAATTTCGTTGTGAATTTCTTTAGGGCAGTAGTTCTAAGCAGTTTGGAATCAGAGACCATCAATGGTCTGTATTTGGAAGTAGCGATCGTTGGGAGGAGTTATTTTTGTATTAAATGTTGGCGACGAGAAATTTAAATAAAAAATGAATTAATTCATTGTATAATGAACTGGAGACTGTATACACAATATAATTAATGTATATTATATGGTAATTTCATCAGGACAAAATCCCATCCGGACAAAACCTCCTCCGGCAGCAGTCGTCGTTGGAGGGCTGATATTTACCCTCTTGTATAATACGACCCAGCAAATATAGGTGCTTTTTTAGGCCAACAAAATTCGCATTATAGTAGAGGATTTACGGTAATTGCAGTATTAAATTGGTACCTGTTTGGTATGACAGACCAGTAGTGAGGAAGGGAGTTTCCCTCTGAGTTTTTTTCATATCAACTTCCCATTTATTTTTTTGATGTCTAATATTCAAATTTAAAAATTGAGCACTTTCATCTTTGCATTCATTCATTGTTAATTTCATTTTTTTTTTTTTTTGTGTAAAGCATCTCATTTAATCAATACTATTTTTTTAATATCGAATCCATAATATTATATCTTTAGAAAATTTGGAACAATTGATAATTTGTGTTTCCCATTCATTCAGATAAATATTAGATAACACAGGTGATAGAGGGTTTCACATTGGTAAACCCTCATACTGGCTATTGAAAAAGAATTGGCTATTTTGAACACAAAAGTTTATACAATTTACGATTAAAGCGTGGTTCCCACATGCGTAAAAACAATGGCAGAAACCACAAAGCAGAAAAACTTTATGATGTCACTTCCCGTTTTCGTCTCTTCTGCCCGACTGAAAATTTCTGCTTTTTAGAGTTGGGTTGAGTTCAACTTTTGTGGCACAAGCAGGGCAGAAACGATTGCTCAGCCAATAGAAAACGATCTCTGCAGTGACATCACAGTGACGTCCTCTCTCTTTTTCTCACAAAATAAAAATGTCGGACACTCAGCTCACAAAGGTGAAGAGGCCGAGAAAGAAAATTCATGTAGAAGCGCTAATAGAAGAGGTGCGAAATATATATTTAATTAAATTGAATAAACAACAATTGAATGCAAAGAAATCGATGTGATGATTGATGAGGATTGAACGAACTGTGTACATTTGAAGCCGACAGTTTAGATCGATCGACGGCTTTGGTGCAGTGTATTTGTGTTGAGCAAAACTTCTGCTATCTTATCCTTTTGAGTTTCTGCCATGTGGGACACCTGCAGGAGCAGAAAGTAAAAAGGCAGAAAAAAATACGCCCTGGTTTCTGCTCTCTTGTTTTCTACCAGTGGGAACCACGCTTTACATAATCTCAAATTGTATTTTTTCCTTAAATTCTTTTTAATTTCCAAGGTTTCCATAGTCGGAATGTTGTTGTACATATCTTTGATGTCCATAGTACTAAACTTCCAATTTCGCTTACAATTAATATTTTCTATAATGTTTTTGCTCTTATGGAATTTTTTTATCGAATACATATCTGCAAAATTGTTATTATAATACAAGATGGCGCCGAGTGTAGAGCTGTGCGAGTGAGCTCCATAAAGAAGCAGACTGGAGTCGTTACAAATGTAAAGCTCTAATTATTTATTTATCCTATCGAACTTTTTGGATAAGTAGTCGACCGATAGTACAGTGTGCAATGTGAATTCTATCAGACTATTATATTTTCTTACGTCTGGAATGTTATAGTTGCATCGCAGAGCATGTAATTATATTATGAATATTACTGTTTATATTGCTTGAGCTCTGATTTCCTGTGAGTACTTGTTTTTACGTCTTGAATCAACACATTTACAACTAATAATTCATTATGCCTAAAGATAACGATAAAAAATCAAATCCTACCAGAGGAGGAATCTCCCGTCAGCTTGTGATGGACTCTCCGAGTAAATTGTCTGACGATACTTTAATGTCTTCCATCGATAAAGCTTTGGATATTTATTTTAATGATGACAAATCACTCGAGAAATTAGTAACAGTGCTGTTGGCCAAATTAGGTAACCGTTTGGAATATCAACTCACCGATATTACAAATAAGCTGACTCCCCTCATAGCTTCTGTGGAAATTTCGGTTTCACGTATTGCTGAGCTTGAAAAGCAAGTCTCATCTATAAGTACTCGTTTAGAAAAGGTAGAGAGTGCTATATTTGTTAACGAGAAGTCGTTAATTAAGCAAGTGATTTTCCAAATTGATGTTTTAGAGCAATATTCCCGGAAAAACAACCTCCGCATAATGGGCGTTCCGGAGACACCGTAGGAAGATTTAGTCTCTACGTTCATCGAGATTTGTGCCGATAAGCTGGATGTCAACTTCACGCCCGTCGATATTACGGCTATACATCGTCTCGGCCCTCGAAAAGCAAATAATACTAGACCAATGTTGGTGCAATTGTCCTCAACAGCACTGAGAGATCGTATTGTAAAGAATCGTCACAAACTGCGTCATTCACCCATCGTTATATTAGATGACCTAACCACGGCACGCTACAAGTTGTTAAGAGATGCAAAATCTATGTTGGGACAGAAGCAAGTTTGGTGTTCCGGTGGAAGGATTTTTACCCGGAATAGCAATGGTAAGCTTGTACAATTATCTTCTGAAGATGATTTGCGTCGATGCCACGACCCATAATTGATTAAGTTCTCCTTATAACAGACAGTTAGTGCTCCTCACTGATTTGTACCATAGTAGAACCGATTGTCGTTGATCTATTTTTTTTTTTGATGGCTGTTAAATTCTACATTTTAACTAATTATGTAAAACTGGTATTATTTATGTTGTTGTAATATAAAAATTCCCTGCACTAGTCTAATGACAATGTCATTTATACTTGCTAATATTATATTAATACGGTCTTTGAAATGAGTGATGGTAACCCGTTCTTTACATGTACAATATTATTCTGTTTGTTATGTACATAATAGTCATCTAGGCTCCGTACTGCTCTGTTACTTATTTGTTACTTATTAGTTAATTCTGGTGTAAACATAATTATTAAGTTTTAGCTCATCGAATTATTACTAACCATAACTTTCTATTTTTGGTTTTGGTACGATCCCATATGTCTTCAGGTATTAATAGTTCCTTGCCAATTTCTTTGGAAACGGCTAACGAAGCTATATTAAAAATTCCTGATGTCAATCGACACTTATCAGTACTCTACTATAATATTCTGAGTATTTTTGCCAATTATGACACATTTTTATGTAACCTTAGTTTACTTGATGTTACGCCATCAATAATTGCCCTGATGGAGACTTGGAGCAGTAATTACGCAGATATCCCCGTTATACTTAAATACAAAGTTTTTTCGATCAATAGACTTAGTAAGCGAGGAGGGGGTGTCTGCGTGTATGTTTCAACTAAATATAATTGCTCAATTATATCTTCTTGGACGTCTATCACTCGGGACTATGAAATTCTGACCCTGCAGATAAATCAAAGGAAGAGCTTAATTACGGTTTACCGACCTCCATCCGGGGATTTTTCAAGTTTTTGCTCTTACCTTTCTTCGTTACTTTTAGAGTTACAACTGTTAGGCAAAGAAATTTTTTTGTTCGGTGATTTTAACATTGATATGGGAAAGCCGTCTGTTGCTCTAAATCTTTTTTTAGATCCCGTCACTCGTTCAGGTTTGCGCAAAGTATTGCATTCCTATACCCATTATTCCTCTCAGCACAATTTATACACAACTATAGACTGTTGTTTTTCGGCAATGGAACCACTGCTCAGTACCTCGTTAAGTGTCAGTATTAGTGATCATTTCCCTTTGTTATTGATTTTTCAACATAAAACCAATTTGGGTATTCCCAGTTATTGTTTTCAATCTAGATTGTTTTCTGAGAACCGGATCTCTGTTTTTAGATCCTATTTGGCCTTATCCGATTGGGACTATATTTTAACTACTATCAATAACATAGATATTGCTTTTGACAGGTTCATAACACATTTTCGATTAGGTTGGAAACGTTATTTCCCTACTGTTAGGAGTAAGCCCACTCATACTGAGAGATCTGTCCCCCGACGTCCATGGGTTACCCAGGACATTTTGAGTTTAATTAAACGGAAGAATGCCTTTTACTTAAAAGCTAGGAGAAACCCCACTCCCCTAGGCTTGCTTAAATTTAAAGATTTTTCTAATATGTTAAAAAAACGCATCAACCAGGCAAAAGCTAAATATTTTGCCGAACTTTTTCAGCGTCTGTCCTCATCTAAAGACAGATGGAAAGAAATAGATAAATTAATCCAGGGTCCACGAGTGCCTAAATCACCTTTCGAACATACTAGTAACGCTAACTCTTCTGATCTTACGGACTTTTTACACGCATTGCTCCCTCCAGATACGACGACAACTTTACCCAGCGAACATGAAATTAACGGTAGTTGCCCTAACTCTCCCTCATGTTTCTTTGCTACTCCTTCTTCTCAAGACGAGGTTGCCGAAATTATTACGGGCTTAGAACCTAGTTTTACCCCTAGCCCGTTAGGATTCACGGTGGATATTATAAGAAATGTCAAGCATGAGATTACTGCCCCTTTAGTAACCCTTTTTAATGCTTCGCTGACTTTTAGCATTTTTCCTTCTTCTTTGAAACTTGCCCGTGTCACCCCTATCTTTAAGGGTGACTCGGCCCATTTTAGTAACTACAGGCCCATAACATCACTATCGGTCTTCTCTAAAATTTGGGAGAAATTATTTTTTAGGCGACTTGAGCACTATGTCTCTTCAAAGAGGTTTATTTGCGATAGCCAGCACGGGTTTACGCAGAATAGAGGTACCGAAACGGCATGTTTCGAGCTCATAGAATTCATAACATCTGGAATGACTAACAATAAATTGGTGGCGTCGCTTTTTGTCGACTTTACTAAAGCTTTTGACACCGTTTCGGTCCCTCTATTACTGTCAAAGTTAGGTAGATATTACCATATATATGGGCCCCCTTTGGCTTGGATAGCTGGATTTTTACAAGACAGAAAGTACTTTTTAAGTCTCGAAGGCACTTCTTCATTTATAATAACTAAAAATCAAGGGGTCCCGCAGGGTTCCATCTTATCTCCGATGTTATTTGTATTATTTATTAATGACCTCCCCTTACGGTTTAACAGTTGTAAAGTTATAATGTATGCTGATGATGTGGCCTTGTTAACTGCCCATAAGGAACCCAGTGACCTCGCGTCTTCTTTAAATAATGCTGCTAACTTGTTGTTTCAATGGAGTGAGCAGAATAAATTGTCAGTTAACATAAATAAAACCCAGGTGATGTACTTTTATCAACGCAACAAACTGAATGTTCCAACCGAATCCACCACTTATTATGATAAACATTTAATTGACTTAGCAGAATCTTTCAGATATCTGGGGATTGAACTCTCCCGCGATTTATCTTGGGATCTTCATGTGAATGCCCTCCTGTTAAAACTAAATAGAAATATGGGTAAGCTCTCCAGACTGAATTATTTACCACCTCGTGTGTTAATTTCAGTATATTACGCTTTGATACACTCTAGTTTATGTTACGGTGTCATTTTCTGGGGTGCTACCACGCTTTACAACATGTCTAGAATCCTAAAGTTACAAAAATGGTTCCTCCGAACCCTTATGAAGGTCCCTAGAGGTACGTCGGTTTCCGGTTATTTTTCTACTTTAAAAATATTTACTATACAGCAAATATATAAATTTCAGTTGGGTATTTTTATTTATAAAGTATTGCATTCGATCCTAACAGCAACCCCCATATCGCCCATACTTGTTATGGATAAGCACATTTATCCTACTAGACAAGCTGGCAAACTTTACCTACCAAAGGCTAAAAACAAGTATGGAAGTAACTGTGTTACTCACGCAGGGATTATAGAATAGGCTGTGATCCCTAACGAAATTCGTACTTTGTCTGATTATAAGACTTTTCGCCGTGAACTGAAAAACTATATTCTCGGATAACCTCCTGAAAATATCTGGTCTTATTTTAAAATCTCTCACGTCACTTCATATCTTATTTTTTTGGAACTGGTGCCTGATTGGATTGATTATAATAGTAAGTTATAATTATAACTAATTCACATACAATTCAAAGTCAAAAAAATAGAATATTAACATTCTGATTTCTAGAGATCACAGAAAACTAGCAATGTTTTGTTTAAAAGAAAAGAGACATTTGAAGTTTTTTTTAATAACTGGCAAACTAGTCACCTTTATTCTAGCGAAAAAAGCATTAGAATAACATCAAAAGATTACAATGTGCAATTTGTTTTCAGACGACACAAAAATAGAATAGTCAAACACTTATGACAAAAAAATAGAATATTCAAACACTTGTTTCATAAAATGTCTTGTTGACAAGATAAACACTAAATGACAATAAATTTGTGTCAATACTTAGTAGGTCCTCCGTTTGCCTCAATAACTGCTTGTATTCTTTTGGGCATTGACAATGCCAATTGCTTACACTCCTCTACACTCATTTCATTCCAAACGTTAGCAATGTTTTGTTGTAGATCTTTTTTATTTTGGGCAGGATATTCACATAATCTTTTCTTAGCGATATTCCACACATTTTCGATGGGGTTTAAGTCAGGGGAGTTGGCAGGCCACGAAAGAAGATGCAAAGAATGAGTTTGAAGCCATTGTGTGGTTGTTTTAGCAGCGTGGGCAGGAGCCAAATCATGTTGAAAAATGATGTTTTCATCTCCAAACTGATCTTCTATGGATGGAATGAGAAAGTATTCCAGGACATCTTGATATGCCTTAGCATTGACAGTTCCCTTTAAGAAGGCGAGCCTTCCAACGCCTCTGGCAGACATGCATCCCCAAACCACCACACTCTCTGGGAATTTAACAACCCTTTTTAATTTCGTCTCTTGAAATTCGTCACCTTTTTTTCGCCACACACGGCACCCTTGATCTCCATAAGCCACGGAAAATTTGGATTCGTCACTGAACACTACATTACACCATTCTTCTTCCGTCGAATTGACATGTTCTTTACACCAAGCTAATCGTTCGGCTCGTTGTTTTCGTGTGAGAAGAGGTTTTCGTTTGGGAACATGACATTTAAATCCCAAATCACGAATTCTTCTAAGTGTTGTTCGTTGGGACACTTTCACAGTTGACTTCCATTCCTGATGGTACTTTCTGGAAGGCCAAAACGGATGCTTTTCCACTATGCGAAGTAATTTGTTATGGTCCCTGTCTGATGTTTTGAGATTCCTTCCGCATTTGTATCTCTTGGTGTGCGTGCCCAAGCCTTTCTTGTGCTTCAAGATAACTTTAGAAACAGTTGACTGTGAACATTTAACAATGTCCGCAATTTCACTTTGGTTTTTCCCATCAGCAGATAACTGAACAATAATACGTTTTGTAGACTGTGAAAGATCTCGTTTTCTTCCCATATTGATGCAATAGACAATATTACTCTACAATTGCACGAAGTATAATCCTTTTTATACCTTTTCTTAGCTTTAAAATTTGAATAAATGTAATATTTGATGTTATTTTGAATAGTGTTTGGAATATTCTATTTTTTTGTCACAGGTGGTTGACTATTCTATTTTTATGTCGTCACAAAGAAAATTTGCATAATTTAGGTTTTTAATGTTATTTAAATTTTTTTTTGTTAGATTAAAGATGGCTACTTAACCATTCATAGAAAAAAAATGCAAATGTCTATCTCTTTTGTTTTAAACAAAAAAGTGATAAGTTTTAATGACCTAGACGTTAAAATATTGATATTCTATTTTTTTGACTTTGAGTTGTATACTACTCCGTGTTAATTTAGTATTCAGTTTAATTCCTCTTACTTGTTAATTTTATTTCTTATTCGTTTATATGTAATATTGATTGTGTCAGGGGCTCAGGGGGCCCTATTTGTCAGTCTTTAACCATACCGGGCCCTTCTGAGCTCTAATTTTAATTCTAATTTTAATTGTAATTAAATAAATAAATAAATAAAATAAAAATAAATAAATAAAATAAAATATTGTTTTAAGAATTTGGACAAAAAATTTACTAATTTATCAGTGGCAGCATTATATGTACAAGATATTGGGAAGTGATATTTTTGGTCTTAATTTCAATTTTGTTTCTTTATTTATAATATATTGTCTTCCAATTCATTTAGTTTTATAATGCAATTTCTTTGAAAGTAACCGTATATATTTTTATTTTATTTTCTAAAAATTTGTTTATTATCTTCTATATATTTTCCGTGTCCTCAATATATTTATCAATTGAATGTATAATTACCATTTTTCCTTTGTCAGCTTGAGATAACATTAAATTATTTTGTTTTAAAAATTTATTTAATAATTTAATTTCTTGATCAATATTGAATTCATAATAATGCAAATTTTCTTCAATTAAAGTTCTTATACATTGTTTTCGTAGTTCATCTCTATTTTCTTGTGGGATAGCTGCTATGATATTTTCTAAATCTCCTATTTTATCCATTTTATTGTTAGGAGCATAAAAAGCAAATTTAATTCCTTTCTGTAATAGATTAATCCATTTTTCATGGAAGGTGATATCGGATAAATTAATACAAATTCATTTTTATTTATTATTATATTATTTTGTGAATTATTATTTGTTGATTTATAATTCACAAAATAATATAATAATAAATAAAACTGAATTTGTTATTAATTTATCAGGTATCACTGTCCCTGAAAAAAAGGATTAATCTACATGTACTAAAAAAGGATAACATAGGAGGTTAGAAAAAATCATAGCAGCTACATGTATCCCACAAGAAAATAGAGATAAACTACAGAAAGAATGTATAAGAACTTTAATTGAAGAATATTTGCATTATTATGAATTCAATATTGACCAAGAAATTAAATTATAAAATAAATTTTTAAAACAAAATAATTTAATGTTATCTCAAGCTGACAAAGGAAAAAGTTAATTATACATTCGATCGATAAATATATTGAGGATATGGAAAAATATATAGAAGATAATACACAAATTTTTAGAAAAGAAAATAAAGATAAATCAGGATACTTACAAAGAAATTGCATTATAAAACTAAACTGAAAGTATAGGATTTATCCAACCAACAGGACTACTGTGAATTTACAGGAATACAAAGTCGCTACCAACAATTATAAAAAAGCTATACGACAAGCCAAGCAATCTTTCATCAAGGTAAATGCCCAATCCCCTCGAATTTGGCGAATTGTAAGCCATTGTACCCCGAAGGGTTATCATAAGCTACCAGATGATAAGTTAGAACACTATCTTGAATGGATAAATAATCCTACAGGCGTTTCTATACCTGAAAACGTAAATGTTGACCCGATAATAACCATTGAAAAGTCTCCTTGTCCAACCATACCACAAGAGTATTGCCTAAAACAATTAGTGCTAAAGATTAAACTTAGAGACTCAAAAGCCACTACGGATATTCCTGCATGCGTTTTTAAGCAATTGGGCCAGTTTGGCCTTGACAAAGTCCGTCAATTCTGTTTATGTATAGTGAATCAACAGAAATTTCCCCAAAAACTTAAATATTCCCGCATTGTAGTACTAGTGCATAAATCTGGCAGTTTTGACCAAATAACAAATTACCGCCCTATAACAGCTTTACCACCTCTAACGAAAATAGTTGAAAACCTTATTTTTAAGGACTTGGTCAAGTATTTATGGCCTAAAATTCCGTATCAGCAATATAACAGTCATCCTGGTCGTAAGGTATTGTGGATTCCGATAAAGCTATATGTACATGCTACGGAGGCGTTGGATCAAGGCCACAGATTTATAATTGCACAAACTGATATTTCAAAGGCCTTTGATACAATTTCCAGAAGTCAGTTACAACAAGATCTAATCTCCTTTGGGGTGGTCGAACCATACATTCATCTCGTAAAAGATTACTTTACAAGTTGGGTAAATCTAATACAGCAACCCCATGTTATTAAGAAACTATCAATCAGAGGAATCTTTCAAGGGTCTGCAATTGGCCCCTTACTGTACGCCGTTGCTACTTCAAAGATTTATGACCACCAATACAACTTACAACTATTAAGCTATGTGGATGACAACTTTCTTTTCACGTCCTACCCTCCTCAAGTCCATGAAGCAACCATGATCCAGATAGATCAAGATATTACCTACCTCCAAACTTTGTACAGCAGGAGAGGCCTTAAACTTAATAAGGATAAAACATCAATCTTTATGGAGTCCAGGAAAAACCAAAACCAAAACCCAAATACTATGAACATCCTAGGAGTCATGTTTGACTCTAAGTTGTGTTTCAACAATATGATTGATCTGATTATTGCTAACCTCCACAAGAAAAAGTATCATAATTTTCTGTAAAATCTCCGACAGTAGCGCCGCAGTTTCTGTTAATAAAAGTGAAAATTTTGGCGTGTGCGGCATATCAGCCGCCGCGGCGCTACTGTCGGAGATTTTACAAAAATTAAAAAAAAAAAAAAATTCTACCCACAATTTTAGGCCTACTTCATATCGTTCTCTAAATGATATAAAATGAGGAACATTGCTTATAAATTAAAGGCCTAAATATATTATAAATTATGAACATTGGTTAATTTCTTATTAATGTAATAAAATATTTTTTTTTTTGAATTTCATTTGTATAATAAAAATTGTAAAATGTATACTAGATTACACGAAAGAAACTGAGAGCCAATACATAGCGAAGTAAGGAGAGAAGAACAAATTGACACGTAATGACCGTATGTACTGATCTGGTACTGTCGAACCTCTTTAATTCGAATCTCAAGGGAATTCGAATTAAAGAGGTTTCGCATAATGGATTTTTTTTCCAAGGGAACAATAAAAATTCGAATTAAAGAGGTTTTCGAATTAAAGAGGTTTGAATTAAAGAGGTTCTACTGTATATATGAAGGAAATGTAGTGTTTCTTGAATTTAAGATGATCAGCGTCATTCATAATAGTCATCCTGTCCTATGTTAATTACTCGAAGCGAAGATGAAAGCGCTTAACACGTGGAATTTTGCCACTGTGCGATGTGAGTCCACCATTTTGATTGCTTCAATATGGGCTCTCAAATTGGCTCTCCTTGCTAAGATTTGAGAGCCCGGAGACACCTTGTTCGTGGCTTACATCCGGCGAGTCCATTCGCCCTCTGGAGTCGCGTTTACGGCCAGCTGTGATTGCGCTTACAGGGCAAGTGACTTCGCGAAGATAGGATTGTGGCTTAAGACACAGTTTATACAATGATTCGGGCCATAGTGAATTTCATTATGTAATGCATACTCAGCATTTATTTAACTAGCTCAAAAGATAAACAGTATGAATATGCTAAGCAAAAAATCTGCTTTTAAAAAATCATCTTTATATTGTAATAAGAAATACATTAAGTGATGGTATAGCAGCCAACATAGCTGTTAGTGATAATCTGTATACGTACACTAGTGACAAATGAAAAATGAACACTCACATGATGTAACATGAGCATAGAATGACAGTATTTGGCGTCTATATGATCGAATGAACGCCGGACAGAGTTCAGGCTTGCATCGCAGCAAGGGAAGAGAGGGGAATGTACAATTTAATACACTATGGATGTAAAGAAACGGACACCCTGTATCTTCAATAAATGCTATACGAAGTAATACTTGAGATCATAGTGTAGTTTCATTCCAGGACTCTGAACATAGAATCTCAGCAATATGGCATTATTCCTTCATTTTCATTTTGGGTATTAATTTTTCAATATCCACCAGTGTATTTCGTGGCAAATTCCACATGAAAGCAGTTATCATGGTAGGCTGTGTATTTTATTGCTGCAGAATAAGATAAAACAATAGCAACAATAACTAGTGAGGGTCTTTGAATACCTATACTATTTAATATATTATTAAAAGAGAGTTATTGTTAATATTGTTCTATTCAGTTATTGACAGATTTAGAGGACCCAAGAACCCTGGAATTCAATAAATAATAATAAGTAATAAAAATAAAATAAATTAAAATAAAATAAAACAAAAGATTAAAAATAAAAAATAATAAATAACACTAATCAAGAATGAAATTGTTACAGACTTAAAGTTTTTTCTCTAGTATTTTGGTGTGCTAAATAGAAATATAACCATTAAAAAATTTATTGGCTCTTGTTTTGAAGATATTTCATATAGTTCATTTTTTAGCCGAGCAAGGGAATTGCACTACTTGCGGAAGGAATGGACTTGCAGACAGAATGTAGCAGTGGGAAAGAACATTATTCAGCACCCAACACTAGTCGAAACTCAAAAAATCCTACTACCATCCCTGCACATCAAACTAAGTTTGATGAAGAACTTTATGAAAGCCATGGATCGGACTTCGCCAGCTTTCCGAAACCTGCATGAAAAATTTCCTCAACTCAGCGAAGCAAAGATTAAGGAGTTAGTTTTTGTGGGTCCTCAGATTCAAGAGCTATTCAAATATGACCAGTTCAAAAACTTGCTGCAGAATGATACGAAAATGCTTTTTGTCTAGTTTCTACCAACTTTCTCGGCAATGTTAGGACAGAAAACTACAAGGAACTCGTAGAAGACATGCTGATACAGTATCAGAAACTTGCCTACAATATGTCTCTAAAGATTCAATTCCTTCACTTCCCATATGGATTTCTTCCCTGACAACTGTAGTATAGTTAGTGATGAACATAATGAACGTTTTCACCAAGATATCGCATCAATGGAACAAAGATACCAGGGAGAAAAATCTATTTTATTCTTGCTGATTACTGCGGGATACTCCTTAGAGATGGTCAAGATGACCTACTTTTATTGGCACGCATTTCGTTATGTAACCAATTGTTTTTACAGATTACAAAAAAAAACTAGAGCCAATTTTGCATTTTGAGATTCATATTAGTGTTCAGGACATAAAAATTAATAAAAAATGACTCAATTTATTTTGGTAACATGACTTTTGTAAAAATTTGTTCACCAGTGTAATACGAAGTGCGTTCAAGTTCTAAGGTCTCCAAATTTTTTCTGACAAAATACTTAACCCAGAAAGTGGTAGCTACTGTTACATCTCGACATAATCACCATGAAGTCAAACGGCGGCGCCATGATTCCATGGCTCCTGAGAACACTTCTTTAGGGGTATGTTTTGCCCACTGGTAAATCGCTGAAGCAACGGCAGCTTGGTTGGGAAACGAGCGGCCACAGAGAGTGTCCTTCATGATTGGAAAAAAACAGAAATTGCTAGGAGCAAGGTCTGGTGAGTATGGAGCATAGAAAACCACCTCAAAGTTGTTATTTTGAAGAAACTGCCGATTTCGGAATGCCCGATGAGCAGGGGCGTTGTCTTGATGAAAAAGCACCTGTCCAGTCTTGTTTGGTCGTTTCTCATGCAATGCTGGATGGAATTTTGTTCTCAAAACATTTTCGTATGAATTAGCTGCAACAATTGTACCCTTTGGAACACAATGTGTGAAGATTACGCCTTCGCTGTCCCAAAACATGGCCACCATAACATTTTCAACAGAGGCTGTGACTCGAAATTTTTGCGTTGGCGGTGAATCAGTGTGTTTCCTTTGTGAAGACTGAAGTTTCGTTTCGGGGTTAAAAAATGGAATCCATGTCTCATCCATTATCACAACTGATGAAAAGAAAGCACCATTTCTTTGGTGCATCACGTGTCAACATCTGCTGAGAAATTGCCATCCGTGCAGACTTGTGTTCATCGGTCAGCATTCGTGGGACCCACCATGAAGAAATTTTCCGTATTTTCAGCTCATCATGCAAAATGGACTCCACAGACCCCACGAAAATGCCAAGTTTAGAGGCAATATCACGCACACCTAAGCTAAGGTCTTCCATAACTTGTTCCACACGAGCAATCATGGCTTTCGTCAGGCTGGTTCGTGGTCGAGGCTGCTTCGATTCATTCTCACACGATTCTTGACCTTCTTTAAACTTTTACACCCATGAACGTACATTTTTAACAATCATAACACATTCATCCATAACACATCCGTTCTGGTCCTTTCAAGACAGCCCGCTCAGTGCGCTCTCCATGTTAGGGGAGCCTCACTGAGACAGGTGGAGAAATTCAAGTATCTCGGGATTGCATTCATGAGTGATGGACGGCAGGAGAAAGAATTGGATGCTCGGATCGGTGCAGCAGGCTGTGTCAGATGCGAACTGTGGCGATCCGTGGTAACGAAACGCGAGCTGGGTAACAAAGCCAAGCTCTCAGTCTTCAAATCTATCTTTGTTCCCATTCTCACCTATGGTCACGAGGCTTGGGTAATGACCGAAAGAGTGCGATCGCGGGTACAAGCGGCCGAAATGAGATTTCTGAGAGGTGTGGCAGGTGTTACCCTACTAGATAGAGTGCACAGCAGCACAATAAGGCAGTCTTTAGGTGTTGAGCCGCTACTTCTCCGCATTGAGAGATCTCAGTTGCGCTGGTATGGCCACGTGATACGGATGCCGCAAGCTGGTCTTCCTAGGCAGTTGTTATTTTCCAAGCCGGTGGGTAAGAGACCAAAGGGTCGGCCTAGAACCAGGTGGCTAGACTACATGGAGAATCTGGGTTCGAGTCGCTTGGGTATTACCAGGGAGGACATGCACCTGATGGCGGAAGATCGTGATCGCTGGAAATCCTCCATAGGGCAGCTGCCCCCACGACCCTAACGGATAAGCGGGTTTGAAAAGTAAGTAAGTAAGTAACACATTCATCGCATATCTCACTCAATTGGCAATAAATTTCGATGGGTGCTTCACCCCGCAAGTGCAGAAAAAGAATTATTATATGTTGATCTTGTAAACTAAACTTCGTCATTTTAAGTATATGAAACATTATTCATGGTATAGTGCTGCCATCTATGTTTAGTAAAGACGAAATATTTCCCGCAACGGCAACATCCAGATCTTTCTACTTACTCTCACTGCAGAGAAAAAAATTTGGAGACCTTATAACTTGAACACACCTCGTAAATAAAAGCTGACGTTTCGCATAGAGGCTTTACTTTGTCAAAGCAAGGATAGTGCTCTAAATCAAGAAGAATATTACAGAACTACCCAGAAGTAATGAAAGGAGCACTTATACAAGTCAAAATCAAAAATCTGTGGACAACATCATTTTTAAGTTAATGGTTTTCTTTATTGAGCTGTAGATGAATAATTATCAGACCTACAACCTTGAAATACATAAGATGGATTGTTTATTCAAATATCATGCTTGATATAAAAAATCAAAAAAATATATTAAACACAACTTAAAATAAAAGGCACAAAATAATCAAAGCTTGTTTCAAAATATTGTGGACACAAAAAAAGAAAAATCATAATACTGTGGACAATGCTATTTTAGCTGCACAATGCACACTCAGTATTTAGTGGCATCTCCATGTGCCTTAAGAAGTGCAGTTATTCTTCGTGGCATGGAAGATATCAGCTTGCTGCATGTTTCTGGTGTTATTTTATTCCATGCATCCTGCACCTGAACTCTTAATTCGTCCATTGTTATTGGTCCAGCTTTCTTTACTTCGCTTTTCAAAATTCCCCAAATATTCTCTATAGGGTTCATGTTTGGAAAATTCGCAGGCCATTCCATAACATTCACTCGTTTTCTTGCAAGCCATTCCTTGGTTGACTTGGCTGTGTGGCAGGATGCTCCATCCTGCTGAAAGATGCTGGTACGACCAAGGCGAAATGAGGCGATTGATGGAAGAAGGCTGGTTGCCAAAACACTTCAATATTTCTCAGCATTCATAGTTCCATCAATGAAATGTAATTTTCCAGTCCCTTTGGCACTTACACAACCCCAGATCATGCATGATGCTGGAAACTTAACACTTCTTTTTATACAATTAAGGTGGGTTCCCATAGCTCGCTTTGAGCGTTTTGCTTGTGATTTTTCAAGCTCAAGCTATCCTACACACCAAGCTGATATGCGCTAGTTGCATGAAGCGCTTGGATTTTCAAGCTGATTTTCGCTTCAAGCGGATATCTAGGTCAGTTTGATTTTAAAGCTACAAGCAGCTTGGAAATGACTGAGACGCATGCGCACTATATGCCTTTCCCTTGTGATTGCAAAGGGTGCGTACATGGGGTCACTATTGTGTGAATACAAAGGAGAAAAGGGAAGGAAAAATTCTGCGATTTGTATTTGTTTCCCTTTTCTCCTTTGTATTTATGATTTGTTTGAAGAATATCTTCAGTTTATTATTATTTCTTCTTTGAGTATTATAGTATGGTTTAAATTTTTTTTTATTAATAAATTTATTATTATTTCTTTTATTTTATTTATTTATTTATTTTTTTATTTATTTAAATTTATTTATTATTTGTTAGTTTATTTTATTACATTTGATTGAATTTATTTTATATAATTTTTAAATTGTTATTTTATATTTATTTTTATTTTCAATTTATTTTAATTTATTTTATTTTATTCATTTTTTATAATAAACATTTACAGTTTTTATTCATGAATTATATTGAATTTATTAAATTTATTTAATTGTTATTTTACTCGTTTTATTTTATCAATTTGTGTATTACTTTATATAATACTTAGTTAGATTTATTTAATTAATTAATGAATAGTTCTGTTTATTTAAATTTAATTGGTTTTGTTTTGTTTTATTTTATTCTATTTATTGTAGCATCAGCAAAAATAAAAATAAATGCCATATATTGCTAAATTGGAAATATGTTATCGTTTTTATAAAATATTTTTAAGATTAACTATCAATAGCTTCTTAAAACTTAAACTCGTTCTCTGGAAAATTAACACAAACGTTTTCATGCATTGAGAGGCGCTATGTTTTCTTGAATTCCCGCATGCAATTTCTCGCGAGACACATTAATATCTAGCGAGCTATGGGATACCTTCAACGATAGCTTGGCTTTTCAAGTTGAGCTTTTCAAGCTGTATTTTTCTAGTGAGTAGAATTTGCTTCAAAGCTCAAGCGAGCTATGGGACCGCACCTTTAGACTCATTAGCCTCATTCTTTTTTCTCAGCACATTTTTCCCCACTTTGGTTACCCACAGAAAGTTGAAATGTGGATTCATCACTAAATACTACTTTGTTCCATTGTTCAATAGACCAATCAGCTCGCTCTTTTGCCCACTTCACATGTTTATACTTTTGCACCTTTGTGAGAAATGGTTTTATTTTAGGAGTATAAAATTTATACCCAAGTTGATGGATACGGCGATATGTGGTTGATACAGATACAGTTTTCCTGATGCTGGCTGACCACTGTTGACTCAGTTCTGGTCCTTAAGCAAATCTATTTTTCTTGATGATAGAATGAAGCATTCTATCATCATGACTAGAAATTGTTTTAGTTCGCCCTGTTGGCTTAATTTCAACTTTGCCGACTATTTTAAACTGGTTCACTATTTTGTGAACTGCACTTTTTGATAGTTTAAATTTTATAGCAATTTTTCTGATTGATTCTTTGTGTTTATGGCATTCAATAATGCGTTCATGAATTTCGAGTGGTATTGCTTTTGTTGAAGCCATTTTCTTAAGTAATGTAAAAGTATAAACCTTATACCTATAATTCGATAGTGAACTGATCCTTATGCAAATTACCTCATAAAGAATAAATTTTATATTAAAAATAGCACTGTCCACAGTATTATGATTTTTGTTTTTTTGTGTCCACAGTATTTTGACACAAGCTTTGATTATTTTGTGCCTTTTATTTTAAGTTTTGTTTAATAAATTTTTTTGATTTTTTATATCAAGTATGATATTTGAATAAACAATCCGTCTTATGTATTTCATGGTTGGTAGGTCTGAAAATTATTCATCTACAGCTCAATAAAGAAACTTAAAAATAATGTTGTCCGAAGATTTTTGAATTTGACTTGTATATACAGACAACGTAGAGGTGGGTGGGAAGTACGTATTGGAGGAAATGAATGGGAAGCCTGGAAACGAATAGAAGACGTGGTGGGATAAGACAAAAAAAGAGGACTTATGATAAGGTTCAGGATAAGAAATGTGATAGGATATGTTGCATACATCTTTCCACCTGTACCCACTTTTTTCATGTTTTTATCTATGCGCCCTTTCTTTTATCTTTTGCTCTCTAGTGTTTTCGCTTAAGATTACGGGATACATTTCTTTCGTTGATTTATTTTGCCGCCTTCCCGTCGAGTGGGGTTTTAATCGAGCTCCTGCGCTATGCTTATTGGCCAGAAACCTGGGGTAACCACTTAATTTTTTTGAGCTGAGTAAAATTTATTCACTCTCTGCTTGAACTCCTGTCTCGTGTTATTTTAGGTTTGGGCCTTTCCTTTTAAGAAAACGCCCTACAACTTCGGTTCCCCAAGGGAGGTTACGGTGACCCCCTCCCTCTTAATAATTAAAGGGTTCACGCGACGCTTACGGTTAGCATTGGTGTTTCTTATCGACTTATATGGAACCTCACTTGTTCCATTGACTCCCACAACTGAGAAAATATTTTGTTCTCACCTTCTTGCCTGGCCAGGTTATTAATGAGATTAAATAAAATTTTATTATGGGGTTAATTTTACGGAACTAGCGGTTATACATGGGTCTATTTTATTTAATATAATGTTATTGTCATATGTTTCGGGTTCTTGGAGAATTAGGTCGCGTTTCAGATTGTGCCCCTAATAGTACGGAGTTGAAGATTTAAATGACAATTTATCTAGCTCAGAATATTGGAGTCTTACGCGAAAATTTTTAATTATTTCTACTTTTCCCTTAGGACTGAAAGATTTATTGCGGTTGTCTATCTGGAACTGTTCAAACATTTATCAGCTTGAGGTTGATGATTTATATTCCTGTTTGGAAGACGGATTTCACTATGTATAAAGACAGGAAAAAAAAAAAGAAAGAAAACAATTATTAACGAATTGCAGAAATTTGGCAAATGTTTCAAATGACTTAAACTTTTAAGCTGAATTGTTTCAAACCGACTTCGTACTATACGTTTTCTTCTCATTGTTACGACGTGAAAAGCTTGTGTCGGGGGGTTTCTCTTTTGGAGCAGCCCGGTCATTTATATTTTTGCGCTTGAGATTCACTGCGTCGCTAAGAGACAATTTTTGTTGTCGTTGTTGTTTTTTTTTTTTTGAGGATTGGGCAATTTTGGAAGGGTTGTCACAAAAAAGCTTCAGGAGAGTTCGGACGCAAAATGCGAGCTCCGCTTCTTGAGTAAACTTCCCTTTCCCTCAACATTATTCTTGTTGGGTAAACCTTAAACTAGTTATGACTGGTGGTTTTTTTCAATAGTCCACGCAGTCTTCTGTCGACTAGCTTCCTCATTTGATGACAATTTCAAGTAACCAATTAATTCATCCGCAGCCGTTACTTTCAGAGAGAGTATGAAGAATTTCGTCGTGTCCAAATTAGAATTGCAGTAGCAAGTCGCAATGGAGCGGGTGATTTCCCCTCATTGGACTTGGCTTTGTCTCAGCATAATGTTAAGTGACATTAGTATATTGATCATTTCCACCGAACTTTTATATTTTTCACTTCTACTCATAGACAATATAGAACAGAACAATTCGCTGCTGAATTCTTCGCTCAGTAAGCCAGTATGGTGCGGGATGTCGTTCATCAAAAGACACGCTAGTTATGTTCCAGGGCTGTGACCCGTTCGCCAAGTTTCTGGAATCTTCCTACTTTCAACTTGCCATGCACTCGTCAAGCTACTGGTTGTTATGTAACTTGTGGATTATGTCTTCCAACGAGCTATTCATTCGATCTCCACTGGGAATGAAACTCTGTCACGATTTTGACTTCAAAAGGTCGTTTTCTGGCAATTTGCCTAAGTGTTAATTTATTTTTTTTAACTTCATTTTTTAACTTTTTAAATGATTTATTCATGTTCCTTTTTTTCCTTTATTCCTGTCAGCCCTTCCAGCACCTTCTTAATGTAAGTTTTTCAGTCGTCGGTGGTGGTTAGTGATTTGGATGTCCGAGTAGGCAGTGTTTGTTCCTGGTATTCGGTTTTTTTTTTTGTTAATTTTTTCCTTTGTTATGCAAAATCATTTATTGTTATGTGTGGGTTTCCCGTCGTAGTGACTTGTGTCCTTCCTTCCTTATTTTTAGGTAAGGCTGTTTCTGTTTTCTGGCTTTCTTTTTTTTTTTTTTTTTGTGTTTATATTTATTATTATTATTATTATTATTATTATTATTATTATTATTTATCCCTGTAGTTTTATTATTTTTATTGGGTTTTTTTTGAAATTTATTTATTTAGTTATTTTTTTTGTTGTTTTTGTTTTCCTGCCTTTTAGTTTACTTTTGGAAATTATGACTTTGCTTAGGCTGACTTCTTTACAGAGTTCATTTCATGCTAACTGTGTCTCTTCGTGATCACCAGTCTGGCAATTCATCTGGCTATCCAACGTTTCAACCCCTCTGCGAGCTACAGAAAATCATCCTGTATTGCTCGCCGCACTGGTTTTTTGCTGTAAGACTTCTTTCGACAATTTTGTGTGGGATGTTAACCCCTTGGGACGATCCGCTCCTTCAGGCAGCTTCCAGGAGTGAAATGATAACCTATCGTCAACGTCTAAGAGGGATACTTGGCCTCACCCCAGTCGTATATCATTTTCGCCTTTTGGGTTCTCTTCGTATCGAATCCTTGGACTTGTGATCCTTCTATCAACAGTCTATCTTATTTTTGTACTTTAGAAATTTTCTTGTGCATGTAATAAAAATTATTTTAATTGGAACTATTTGCCCCATATTTGACTGTTGGGTTTTTTATGTTGTTCCAGGGTGGGGTAATTCAAGCCTTTCATTAAAAAAAAGTTGGGGTTCGTACTTTAACAGTCTCACTTTGCTATTTTTGCTGGTAAGGATTATAATTAAAAGCTTGGTGTGGGGGTATTAAAACTTAATAATTAGAGCAACTATTTAGTCTACTCGCTGGATTTTGTATTGAGGACGAGGTAAGATTTTCCTTTTCCTCGTTTTGGCTGAACGTCCCGAATTTGATTTTTTTTAGCACGTTAAGATAACACATACATAATCATAAGGACAAAAATACTAAGAAGAGACAAGGAATGAAACAGTCGAAGTCCGCCTATAAGAGTACCGGATAAAATGCAACTACCTGACGGTGCTCCCACAAGCAGGTCGGATTTTACCCAAAGAATACAGGGCTGGTAAAAATGAACATAGAAGACGAAAATTATGCAAGAATATAGAAAAAACATTAAAACAGAGGAAATAACTGAGAAAGCTGAACATAAAGAATGTGGAAAAAAAACCGATAAGAAAGATAGGCGAGGGGAGGGAAAATTATAGGAAGGAATAGACAAGGGCCTAGACAAGCATGCAACAAATTAGGGAATAGCCGGAGAGGGAGGGGAATATGGAAAAGGTAACGAAGGAATGGTGCCTTTACTAAGGTTAATGCCATCAGGGGTTAGGAAATTGAATTTCCAAATAAGAAAAAGACTCAAATTGCTTTCTTCCTTTTCTTTAATGGAAGTTATTGCTAAAATTATAGAGGCTGACATCCTTTAAAGAATGACCAGGTGAATTAAAGTGTTTAGTGACACGAGTGTCGGAATTGTTAAGGATGTCGAATTTATGTCTCGCAAATCTGGTACGTATGGTATTACCAGATTCATAGACATACTGCTTCTCACATACTTTGCAATGCAAGGGATATATTAGGTTGTGAGAAGTGCAGGTCAGGTTCTGGTTAATCTTGAGAGCACTACTGGTAAAGGAGGAAGCAACACTGGAAATGGAGGTCACAGGGTTAAGAAAATGGCAAATGCCACATCGTTTTTCATAGGAAAGTGAACAGCCCCTGGTAGAAGTGTGTGGTTTAGTGGTAGCAGCATGGACCAAAATATCTTTAAAATGAGATGTCCATTTGAAAGAAACTATAGGTGGTGGTTTAGGTAGAATGGAATGGAGAAGAGGAGAGTTGTCGATAATATGTTGATGTTTCCTTAGGACATTTTTAATATTGTTGAGGTTTGGATGATAGGGAAGAACTAGCGTCGGTGTTGCCATGGATGGAGAAGGTTTGGGGTTGCTATTAGAAAGGGAATTACGATATTTATAGATAGAAGCATGTATGACATATTTGGGGTAACCCCTTTCTTTAAGGAAGTGGGTAAGGGCATTAGCATGGAAGTCCTTATCGGATTAGAAAGTGCAGATTCTATGAATATGAGTTAACTGACCTAGAGGGATATTATCCTTGCAATGGTGTGGATGGCAGCTGTCATTGTTTAAGTACTGGTGCTGGTTGGTGGGCTTCTTATAGAGATTAGTGGACCATTTATTGCTATGATTGAGATAGAGACATCCAAAAAAGGAACCATTTTGGTAGAATAATTGTGAGAAAACTTAGAGGGGTGGATGAAGTTAGAATGGTCGATAAACGATAGGAGTGAATATTCATCATGCGGCCAGATCAGGAAAACATTGTCAATATACTGCAGCCAGACCAACGGCTTCAAGGGAGACATAGAAAGAATTTAGTATCCACCTCACCCATAATGATATTGAAATAAATGTCAAATTAATTTTAAGTAACTATTATTTACAATGAGATCAAAAATTTAAAGAATGTGGAAGCGTAAATGCTATCTCTCGTGAAAAAGTGAAACTGATGTCTGCCGAATCCTATTCTGAAACTCTCCTCGTTGGGTGCCATTTTGGAACACACATAGCAGTGCCGCTGGACTGGATATAATAATCATTGTTAAAAGTGAAGAAATTAGAGATGATGATGGTGCAAAGGAGAAGGCAGGTGGTGTCAGTAGAAGGTACTTGGAAAGATTTGTTAGCCATGAGACTGTTGTGAACAGCTTCAATCCCATCATCATGAGGAATGTTAGTGTAAAGAGAAGAAACATCAAGAGTGAGGAGGAAAACGTTCTTGTGTGATGGGCCACCCCCTACCCCGATGTGTTTCAAACGCTGGAGGATAAAAGTCAGGGTAGACAACAAATCACGGGTTCGGGACTTGGATTAGTTCTGATCAAAGGACCAACACTGAGACAACAGGCTAACTTTAAACATATTTATTACATACGGCATGTACATATAGGACGGTCAACAATATAGGCTAACTTAACCAAAATTGAAGGGCCCCTCTCACGGCTATCTTAATTACACGCTACCTATTCTCTATTTTATTAGGCGACCACAGGTGCTTTGGTGCTACACAGTACAGAGCTCCGATAACAGCGTGTTGCTGAATCAATTAGTTTATCAATTAAACTCTGTCTGCTCACTAGTTAGGCTTCGTCCGTTAGCAAGGAAAACCGTTTTCATACTATGCACACAATGCCAGCTCCTGCATAAAATATTCCATCAAAACCGCGCTCGAAAGCGTGTTGTGCTCCGCTTCTTTGGCAAGGTGAGGGGAGGAGCACAGTAACCCCCCCTTGGTGAGCAACAGTGTTCCGTATTCTAATGTGTTTGTGTGCATTTCCTTATGGGATAAGGCGGTTCCACATGTATCGATATGCACCTTCCCTCTGCGGACAAACACATACACAAAGCAAAACAGATTCCTCAAATATCACTTGAATGTGTTCCCTGGCTTATGGCACAAAGCAACGCTGTCGCTCTGTCTGCGCACCACTGGTTACTTCTAGCAAAGCTTATAATTAATATTCTATTCTAAGTCTTAATATCCACAATTTATGAAATGCAGTCAATAAAAAAAAACACATGAAACCGTTCAGAGGCGCATAGGTTCATACTCCACTTGGAATTCGAAGAACACAAAAGAGGTTCATCACTGTTGCAGCATAAAACATTCTCCACACTTTTATAACAAAAAAGTTATCTTAGGAGAGTTATTTTAAGGCAAGACTCAATGAGAATCCACTTGCGCGAATGTTCACTGCAACTTGGGGCAAAAGAAGCAGACGCATCCCTGGGTGCTTGATAAGGCATTAAAAAAAGTCGTCACTCATCAATAGTTGTCATCTCAATGGTCAATGATACCTCAAAACGGCAGCTACTTCTCAAAGTCGGTTTTCTTAGCGAGGATGAGTTGATGCCAGGTGCAGAGGGCTCCATCAGTTTGAACATATCGCCGCAATTACGCAATCACGTTTGCTATCCCGCACGGCCGCAACTTAAGTTTAAAAATCACTAACTATTTTTTAATAAGTGCAAAACAAATGCATATTAAACTAATTAAGCCACAAGGTGCTAATTGCACCATTGTGTTGAGAGAAGAGGCTTTCAGGGCTTCACTCAAGGCGAGTTTCATAATCTTATCAGAAAAAGAAGCGACAACTGCTCAACACAACAGCCAAAAGCAACAACAAAATACGTATATATACGAACAAAATTAAATCCCCCCTCCTCTACAGAGTAACAATACAAATTATAAAGACAAGAAAAGCAATTGTTTGTTGGAGGCTAAACACAAATTACATAAACAACAATAATGCTAGCCCACAACAAACAACGCAACAAAACAAAAGAACAATGCTAATTACGCCACCGTCCTCGCAATTCATGAGAGATGCTCACAACGAGACGGCCGCACAAATACGCGCGTTACGATCAAACCACCCATAAAACATATTTACAACATACCAATTCCATTACACAGCCCACTATACAAACTACCACGTTCATATCACACAGCAAAGCTATGACAGCTTAAAACAAAACACAAAACAAAACAACAACCGTGCACAGTGCTCACACACACCCCCTCCTCTTGGTGTCCCGTTCGCTATTCCCCATTCCCGTCGGACCCATGCAACACACTACACTGACATAGAATGCCACACTTAAAATCATGATTAGAGTCGGTAAGGTGCTAGATATGAGAGAGAAAATGGTTAGTGTCTTTGATATACAGCGTGATTCAGTCAATTTCTGACCATTTCAGTACTATGATTTATTGACCCATTAATGTTTACAAACTTAGCATTTCTGTATGATATTTTAGGCAGTTCAGAGTTTTTATTCCCGGGAAAAGTCTTGATGATATGCTCAATGTAATGTGGCCACCACGAACGTTTTGAACTGCTCGCAGCCGAATGGTGAAGTTGTTCATAACTCTATCCAGGATTTCTGCATCCACAAGGGTGCAGCAGTCGACGATGCTTTGTCGCAGCTGGTCTAGGGTTCTTGGTGCTGTAGTGAACACACTGTCTTTAAGGAACCCCCAGAGATAAAAACCACATGGGTTTAGGTCAGGACTCGTAGGGGGCCAAAGAAAGCCACCCCTGAATCGATCTGTAAACCTGTTTGAAATGACACGATTTCCGAATTTCTGATTGAGAAAGTCTAGCACTTCATTAGTGGTGTGAGGCCTAGCCCCATCCTGTTGAAACATTGATGTCGAAGCCTAGCCCCATCCTCCTTCGCAGCTCGGGGATGAAGAAGGTTTCCAACATGTTAAGGTAAGCCTGTGACATTACAGTGCCCTCAAAAAAGAACGGACCAATGATGCCTCTTTTGGAAATCGCGCACCAAGCCATAACCATTCGTGGATGAAGAGGTGACTTATGGATCTCATGAGCGTGCTGGGAACCTGAAAAATGAACGTTGTGTTTATTAACGTCACCTGACAGATGCAAGAAGGCCTCATCTGACACCTACAGGTTGTCCACAATGTCCGGATTGGCTTCCATTTCTACTCCAAACTCCATCGCATATTGTTGTCGCTTCTATCTTCCAGTGTCTGTTAACTCCTGATAAACATGGATCTTATACGGGAACAGGTGTAAATCCTGTCTCAAAATTCGCCACGTCCTGCCCTTCTTCAATTTTTTAGTAGGGGAATCGACCAACCTTGTGCGAACATTTTCGACAACTTCGGCCGTTCGAACACGAGCTTCGCTGCCACCTTTTTTTCCTGCCTTTAACACATCCAGTGGCACGAAGTTGCTTGACAAAATCCATGATTGCTTGCCTGCCTGGTGCGTCTCGACACTTATACTCCTTCCGGAACTTTTTTTGCACGGTTACAGGTGATTTTGTCTCGAAATACCATTCGACAACCTTGCATTTCTGCTCTGTTGATAAAGCGGGCGCCAATTTTCAACAATACGATTTTCATGCAGCGCCGTTGCAACAATACAAACTCCAACTATTTAGAAATTCGATATGGCGCTCATATTCTTTCAATTGTTTATCCCTAATGCACGTCATTCGAGTGAAATGGTCAGAAATTGACTGAATCACCCTGTAGGAAGAAAGAGTGGGTGGAATGTGGCATATGTGGTAGTCAACATAAGCAGATAGCGGCTCACAGAGATTGTTAATACAAGAGATAATCGGACAGGCGGGGTTGCCAAGTTTATGAATCTTGGGTACAAGATAAAAACGATAAGGGGAATTTAGGAAGGAGGAAAAGGCAGGTTTTAATGTCAATTTGAGAAGAGGTTTCAAGCTGAGTGAGGATATTTTGTAGTTTAAGATAGAATGTGTTAGTGTGATCAGAGGTTAGTTTCTTATAGAATGCGAGGTCAGAGATTTGTCTGTTAGCTTCATGAATCTAGTTTATCCGCTTAAAAAGCTTTGGGACAAATTCTGCACCTAGCAAAATCACCTTTTCCCCATTACTACATGCTTGGTATTATCCCCAAAAGTTTGGTTTCTTCCCTCAGCATCCAATTAGGTCTCGTATCCTCCTCTACACAGTCTGAAATTCGTTCCACTGTTTCCGATTCCACCCGAAATATCCTCCCTATCCTTAGCAATCATTGTTCCAGCATCTTCAGTGGCCTCTTTCTGTCCATCATCCACCACGAGTCTCTCTCCTCTCTCAATCCCCTGGACATTAATGCTCTGTGAGCCGCTATCTGCTCACCACATATATGTTGACCACCACATATGTCATTACACCTACTATTTCTTCATATATCAAAGACACTAACCATTTTCTCCCATATCCAAAACCTTAACGACTCAAATCATGATTTCAAGAGAGTCTCCTCTTTCTACACAAACAGTCCTCATGATGATGGGATTGAAGCTGTTCGCAACAGTCTCAGGGCTAACAAACTTTTTCAAGTTCCTTCTACCGACACCAGCTGCGTTCTCCTTTGCACCATCCTCACCTCTAATTTCTTCACTTTTAACAATGATTACAACTACTTGCCATTGAAATGGAATACTCGCCACGAGAATCTGTTTTTACACTTCAAGTCAAATTATTTCCATAATTTTTATTATAACAGAGTCAAATTTTTTTGTTAATCAGAAACCTACTTATAGCCCTTTTTAAACATGTAAAAGAAATTAAAATATTATAAATCGAATTTGCATAATGAGCCTTTTTTTCAAGACAGAAAAATGGAATATTCCTTTCACCGCGACAAAAAAATGGAATATCCTGTTCTACAAGATATTTAAAGGTCCTGGTTCAGAAAATGACTGTTCATTCTAAATTTTCTCTATGATCTATGTATATGACACCAGTATCCATCAGTTATGGGTGGAAAACGTGATTTGTCCCCATCCAAAAGAAGAAGTATTATTGCACTAAAGAGTCAAGGCTACTCTCAATCGCAGATCGCAGCCAGTTTGCATTGCACGCAATCCACCGTCTCAAAAATCATTAAGAGACATAAGGAAGGTCGTGGAACTATGAATCGAAGATACAAATGTTGGCAGCAGCGGAAAACAAGTTCCAGAGACGACAGAAAACTTCAGAAACTCGTTGCACAACAACCATTCAGCACTTCAAAGCAGTACCATTTGCAATGGAAAGAATCCGGAGTTGTTGTGTCTCATCGTACAACTGTAAGGCGTTTGAATGATTTGGGATTTAAGAACTGTGTGCCCAAAATTAAACCGCTTTTGACATCGAAACAACGTAAAAAAAGATTGGACTGGTGCAAGCAACATGTTGACTGGACAGAGGATGACTGGAGTAGGGTGTAATTCAGTGATGAATCTAAATTCTGTGTGACTTATGGTGATAAAGGATGTAGAATATGGAGGAAAAAAGGTGAAGAATATAAAGACAAAAATTTGAAGAAAAGCGTGAAGTTTCCTGGAAGTGTCATGGTCTGGGGGTGTATCTGTGCAAAAGGAGCTGGTTCTTTAACGTTCATAAAAGGAACAGTAAATGCCAGTGTTTATCAAGACATCTTGGACTTCTATTTGATACCTACTTTGGAAAAGTTTGGTGATGACGATGTCCTTTTTCAGCATGATTTGGCTCCAGCGCATGCTGCCAAATCGACTGTTGCGTGGCTGAACAGTCGTGATGTACCCACCCTTTCCTGGCCCGCGAATTCACCGGATTTAAATCCGATCGAAAACATCTGGAATATTATGAAGCAACGCGTACAGCGTGAAAAGTCAACCACAATTGAAGAGTTAAAGGCTTCAATCATGGATATTTGGTCTAACATAACTGCTGAGGAGTGTGCCAAATTGGTACGATCAATGCCGCGCAGAATACAAGCAGTCATTGATGCGAATGTTGGAGCTACCAAGTACTAGATATGTTCACATCGTGTACTTCTCAAATGTAAAATTTAGTTTGTTTTTTATTACTCATTTCGTTGTTTTTGCCTTGGTGAATAAATTATTCCATTTTTTTGTCGCGGTGAAGAGAGTATTCCATTTTTCTGTCTTGAAAAAAAAGCTCATTATGCAAATTCGATTTATAATATTTTAATTTCTTTTACATGTTTAAAAAGGGCTATAAGTAGGTTTCTGATTAACAAAAAAATTTGACTCTGTTATAATAAAAATTATGGAAATAATTTGACTTGAAGTGTAAAAACAGATTCTCGTGGCGAGTATTCCATTTCAATGGCAAGTAGTTGTATTATATTCAGTCCAGCGGCACTGCCATGGGTTCCAAAATGGCACCCAACTATGCTAATGTCATTATGGGGGAGGTGGAAACTAAATTACTTTTCATGTCTCCCTTAAAGGTAAACTCCACGGTTAAAATCGACTTTTTTTTTGCATCATTACATTAATCCAGGTTAATAGAGTATTTATCATTCAAAATTTTTCGATTTTTCCTAATATTTTATTAAGAAAAATGCCTCGGAAAATTGGAAATTTGCGTGGGATCTTCCATTCCTTCTCCACAGAACACGGCGGAACAAGCTGTCATTTCCTGCCGCAAGAACCTCGGGGAATTTCGTCGCCGAGATTCCAGTAGCTTAGAACGATTCTACATATCATAAGATTTTGCTAACCTGTTTTATGTCGGAATGCCTTCAATTTGTTCTCTGTTTGGACGTATAAATACACAGTCGGATAGAAATTTCACGTTTCATAGATTTCCAAAATCAGAATCGAATAAAAAACAGTGGATTAGTTTTTGACAACGAGGGAACTGGTATCCAACTCCAAACAGCATCGTGCGCTCATTTTGAAGCGTCTCTTTGTCTACACATCCGCCGTTTTAAATTCAATATCAAACAAGAAATTCGCTGAAACTAGATTACGTGTAAGGTGGAACTAGATGCTCTTCCAATTCTATACGGGCCTGGCGTTCTTCAAGAACAACGACCGCAACAGCACTCAACAAACGTCGAAGGAATGAGGAGGTAAGCCTATCTACGGTGTAAGGCACACGCTGCCCCGGCAAGCAGAAGATCCCCTTTCACGGTTTAATGCATAGGACTATATATCGCAGAAGTTGCAGTAGCATTTAATTCTGCTAACGGCCCTTTTATATCGCTGTCACTGTTATCAAAATCGCAGTCTTCACTACCGGTCTTGTTTCATATTCATAGTCCATAGCGATGCCCAACTGACAACTAACTGATAGTGTCCAATGAGCGACGTCACGAATTCAAAACTCCTTCGCAACTTGTGACATAACAGTTGCTGAACCATGGTGCCAGTGTCTATCGCAGGGGGAGGGAAAAAAAAAAAAAAAAAACCCGAACGTTTTTTATATATTTTATTAATTTTGAGTGTGAATTGAAAATTTTTATACATGCTACGTTATTATTGAGACTTTCATCTTTCATTTTAAACAACGTTGTTTTGAGTGTGGAGTTTACCTTTAAAGCCGTTGGTCTGTCTGCGGTTATTGACGATGTTTTCCTGATCTGGCTGCATGATGAAGACTCACTCCTATCTTTCATCGACCACTCTAACTTCATCCACCCTTCCAAGTTTTCTCACAACTATTCTAACAAAGACGGTTCCTTTTTTGGATGTCTATCACTAACCATAAATTGTCCACTAATCTCTATAAGAAGCCCACAGACCAGCACCAGTACTTACACAATGACAGCTGCCATGCACATCATTGCAAGGATAACATCCCTCTAGGTCAGTTAACTCATATCCATACAATCTGCACTTACCAATCTGACAAGGACTTCCATGCTAACACCCTTACCCACTCCCTTAAAGAAAGGGGTTACCCCAAATCTGTCATACACGCTTCTATCTATAAATATCTTAATTCTCGTTCTAATAACAATCCCAAACCTTTTCCAGCCATGGCAACACTTACGTTAGTTCTTCCGTATCATCCAAACTTAAACAGTATTAAAAATGTCCTACAGAAACATCAGCATAGTATCGACAACTCTCCTCTTCTCCATTTCATTCCAGGGGCTGTTCACCTTGCAATGAAAGATGCGGCATTTGCCATTTCCTTAACCCTACCACCTCCATTTCCAGTGGTGGTGCTTCCTCCTTTACCCTCAAGATTATCAGAACATGACATGAGGAGTGCATTGCAAAGTGTGTCAGAAGCAGTATGTCATAAAATTTGGTAATACCATACAGATCAGATTCGCCAGACGTAAGATTGATATCCTTGACAATGCTGAGACTCCTGTCGCTAAACATTTTAATTCCTCTGGTCACTTTTTAAAGGATGTTAGCCTCTATATTTTTCGCAATAACTTCCATAACAAAAAAGAAAGAAAGCAACTACAGTCTTTCTCTAATATGAAAGCAATTTCCTAACCCCTGATGGCATTAACCTTAGCAAAGGCACCATTCCTTTGTTACCTTTACCATATTCCCCTCCCACTCTAGCTATTCCCTAATTTGTCGCAAGCTTGTCTAAGCCCTTGTCTATTCATTTATATAATTTCCCTCCCCTCGCCTATCTTTCTTATCGTTTTCTTCCATATTCTTTATGTTCAGCTTACTCAATTATTTCCTGTTTTAATGCTATTTCTATATTCTTTCATAATTTTCCTCTTCTATGGTCGTTTTTTCCCAGCCGTGTATTCTTTGGGTAAAGTCAGAACTGCTTGTGGGAGCCCTGTTAGGTAGTTACATTTTATCTAGTGTTCTTTTATGTGGACTTTGACAGTTTCATTCCTAGTCTCTTCTTAGTATTTCTGTCCTTTTTTCTCACTGCCCACTACCATTAGTCCTCATTTTTGTCCTATCTCATCACGTCTTCTATAGTCCAGTCAATCGGTGTTCAAAACTGCCATTTTCGTAACAAAATTGAGTTAGGTTTTTTCTGAGCGATTCTGTATGCTTTTTGGGGTGCTGAATTCCAATTTCAAGTTTGCTGCCTCGTAAGAGTCGGCTTCACAACAGAAAATGCAAAAACCTCAAAATTTTCGCACTTTTTTCAGTTTTTCGCTTATATAGCGAAAACTATTTGTTTTTCAAAGTTGACTACTCTACACAAAGTTAAAGTAAACGAAATTTCTTAAAAATGCACTAGTCAACTTTGATTTCTTGACAAGCGGTATCGGCGCTAGAGTGCGCTAAACAACAGCGATTTTTATTTATTTGTGGAGGTGAATATTTTTGTGAGTCATCTTGAGGACGACTGAAGCCAGTCCCTTCCCCTTTTACTTACCTAACAGTGCTGTCGTTTCATTTCTTTGTTGCTCACATTCCCCTTCAACTCACCATAAAATGAGCTGTTAAAAGAATAATATTTTTAGGGATCAACTGCAGTAGTCAATGTTTATTTTATTTTTATTCTAATACTCACTTTATTAATGATATGATTTTTTTCCGCAGGTAGTGGGTTAGTCATCATAATGTCTCATCCGGAATGTGTAATTTGTGAAAAACTGTTAGAAGATGGGACACGGATGAATGTTGTGAGAGAAAAAGAATTAAAATCTTTCATTCAAATCAGTAAGAAGAGACAGGATGATAAGATTGTAATTTTTAAGAGAAACAATGAAATTGAAGTTCATGAAAATGCAGGAAGAATTACGTGACAGAAAAGTCTATTGCTGCTTATTTGAAGAGGGCTCAAGAAAATCTTGAATCAAAACGGCTGCATTCATGTTTCCCTGACTTTGCCTTTAAAACTAACTGTTTTTTGTGTGGAGAGGAGATGCCTCTAGACTATGCCAAGAAACAAATCAAAAAGCCTCCCTCAAAACGTAATTTGGTGTACCCTGTGAGGAAATTAGCCATTAGAGAAAATGTGCTCACACTCGTGAGAAAACGAAGTGATGAATCTGGGCAAAGTATAGTACAACGTGTAAAGCCAGTTACTGCCTTGGTAGCAGCTGATGCGCAATACCATGAAAACTCTGCACCAGCCCCCGTGGATTCTCCATGAATTTGGCAGATCCCCTGGAGATGAGGTGGAAGATGCTATGCAAGAAGTTTACTGTTTTCTAAGAAACAGTGACAAGTAATGTTAATTCACCATGAAAGAATTGATGGAGCAGATTGAAGGCGATTTCCGTCCACATTCGAGCACTATCAGAAGACACCTCACTTAGAAGTACGGCGAGGATATTTTGGTTACAACAGGCAATCCTTACATTGTATGTTACAAAGCCACTGGATACCAAATCAGTAATGAAACTTGGTATCAAGATGTTCAGAGGCTACCAGAAAAAGAAGAAAAGCATCCCTAGTTGAAGCGGCTGCTGCCGTAACTGTGAAAGACATAAGATCACAAATATATATTATTTTGACTGAATACCCCCTTCAGAAAGGTTTCTAAATGAAACTGAGGGTCTCATTCCTGAGACTCTTCGAGTTTTAATGGACGTTGTGGTGCTCGGCAAAAAGCGAGGGGATCTGGATAAATGGAAGAAAAAATCAGCAACCGTTGCACATGATTAATGCTGTGCGGCCTGCGTCATTCCTCTCACCTCTTTAAATTGGCTTAACAGCATTTCTTTACAAAAAATTTGCTTCTCGCAAATTGGTAGATGTCCTGTCTTCCATGGGGTTTTGTTCCTTATACAATGTTTCCAGATGGAGAACCTACTCGAAGTGATGACCCAAACCTGGGCTCGACTTTCACTCATTTCAACATGTACATTACTATATACAGATTTCATATTCAGATTTACATTCAGTGTAATGTACCTAATATGTTGTAAACGATGTGTAATGCTTTTGTATTTGCAATTTTCGTTAGATTTTGTATTTCGATTGTTTCTTTGAAACAATTACCGTATTTTTTCAAATATAGGCGGCGGCTCTAATGCCAAAAAAATCAAAAATTTTAGGAGTGCGGCCAAAAGTGAGGGTGGACTGAAAAATTTATTTTTTCTGAATTATAAAATCATTATCGGTAATTTTGGATAGAACAAAAAAAAAAAAAAAAAGAAAAAAAAAATCGAAGTACTTCGTTTTAGCGTCCAATAATATATTACATAATATATGAGATAGTAATTTTATTATTTATATAACCTTCCAAATTATCTTTATATATTTAATGAAACTTTTATAAATTTATTAATGAAATGTGTAAATAATTACAGTAATTTATGATTACATTTATTAATGATAATGTGGGACGCTAAAACGAAATAGTTCGATCTTTTTGTAGACCCTAGAAGTTTGTGGCCTAAAGTGAATGGCGGCCTTTAAACGGTTATTTTTTCGTTCCACCGTCAAATTTGCGGCTGCGGCCTAAAGTGAATGCGGCCAATATTCGAAAAAATACGGTAGTTATGTATAAATTGGAATTCTAGCATTGTTTAATGCGCTTGGCAGTGGCCTGGTCATCTCGTCGATCACCTTATCGATCGATGGAGTTGAATAACTTCAGGTGCAGCTAGCTACTGGTTGGGTGACAGCCAGCGGCTTGAGGACCACTGCTAGGTGGGACAGCTATTTGGGGCACAGTCTGACTCATTTGCTGAGTCAACAGTGTTGGAAGCCCAGGAGTTGGTGATATCCACTGGTTTGTTCGTCCGCCAGCAGCTCTTCCATCATGAACCCCCCGTGCTTCGGAAGGCACGTTAAGCTATCGGTCCTGGCTGCTACTGTCTTTTTGTAGCAGGCATTAGTTACTGGGATCACGCAAAACTCCCTCGAAGGAGTAAGCGCCGCAGATTATAATCCTGCACTTACATTAGTTTTTATCGTAAGTCAATATCTGTGAGCAAGTGATGTGCTCTGTACAAAGAAAATATGTTGTAAATACGAGGGTTGTTTCGAAAGTAAGTTTCGTCATTTTTTTACACCGAAACTTTATTGCCAAAAAAAATACACCATGGCATCATGAACTGTACATCTTGCACTATTTTTCGACATAGTCGCCACCGACATGGAGACATTTGTCGTAGCGTGCAATCAGTTTGAAGAAAGAGTAGCAGCAGACAAGCGTGTACTGATAACATGGTCGCATCCCAGTTCACTAGTGAGGAAAAAATTCAAAGTGTCAGTCTCTGCAGGAAAGATATGACAGCAGTGTTCTGGGACATGAAATGTGTGATTCTCATCGATTTCCTCCATCAAGGGACTATCAATGCGGCATGCTACTGTGACACCCTCACCAAACTCAGGTCGGCCATTCGATGAAAAAGATCAGGTCTCTTGAGTGAAGGTTTTGTGATCTTGGACGACAATGTAAAACCACGCGCAGCAAGGATCACACAAGATCAGATAGCCTTGGGCATGCATGCCTGCCTGCTGCTAGGTTCCCCCGATTTGGTTATTCCATTCCGCAGTTTTGCTTGTTTTTGTTCATTCAAAAGAAAATAAGGATTCATTCAAAACAAGAAAAGAAAAGGAATAACGCTTGAGGCTTTAACGTTTCTTTACACTGTCTCATGTGGTACGTCGCAATAATAAATACCCATAGTGTCACTTCAAGAAGAAGTTGAAATAAATACATAATAGAACAGATAAAAATGTAAAAGATTTTTATTTAATTTTAGATCTGGGGGGCATATTATAAAAAAAAACTTCTTTCTTCTAACTGATTGCACGCTACAACAAATGTCTCAATTTCGGTGGCGACATGTCACCACTTATTTTTGGAACAACCCTCATATAATTTGTTAATGTTTTCATCAAACATGTTTTGCCATCAATTCATTCAAAACAACCTCTTTTAAGCTTAATACATCAAAAGTATAGCGCCGATGAGAGATAGACAGATAGGAGGGGTCGTTTTGCCTATATGGCGCAGAAGGCATTTTTCATAAATTTCGCTTTGGTCCCTCCCCCCTTATGAGAAAATTGAATGTTAGAGACGTCTCTTGTAGAAAACGTAATGTATTTTCACGTAGTATAAGGGTTATAACATGTACATGTATATTGTTCGAGTTATATTGGGTGGGAGTGGGCGTTTTTGACGTTTTAGCAGAAGGGCCAAAAAAAAAAAAAAAAAATCGTTTTTTTTTTCAGCACACTCTAACGTCGATACCACCAGTCAAAAAATCAAAGTTCACTAGTACATTTTGTAGGAAATTTTGTCTACTTTAATTTTGTATAGAGTCGTCATCTTTGAAAAACTCAGTTTTCACAGTGCGAACATTTTGAGGTTTCTTTTGTGTTTGTCGTTGTGAAGCAGACTTTCTACAAGGCAGAAAACTTGAAATTCGGATTCAGCACCCCAAAAAAACATAGAACTGCTGAGAAAAAACTTCTGCAATTTTGTTATGGGGAAAACCACCATTTGACTCGAGTATTCATTTCCAGGCTTCACATTCGTTCCCTCAAATACCTACCGTACTTCCCACCCACTCCTACATTGTCTCTACATATAAGCACTCCTTTCATTATTTCTGAGTAGTTTTCTAATATTCTCTTTGATTTAGAGAACTATCCTTGCTTTGACAAAGGATAGCCTCTATCCGAAACGTTAGCTTTTTATTTATTAATTTTTATTTTTTATTTCTTTATTTATTTATTTTTACTTGATTTTATTTATTTTTTATTATATATTATCTATTAAGTTATGGTTTTCAAGTACAGTTAAACTCCTCAAACATGAAATCCCAGAATCTGGAATTTCAAGAAATCCAGAAATCTATTTCCAGTTTTCAAAATATTTTCAAAAGGCTTCTCTTCGCAATTTCTGACCATTTATTTTTCGTGTCACGAGATTTATGATGCTTGTATATATGTTGCATGTTCAAAACTTTACAGAGCATTCCCATCCAATTTTTCCCTGCCAAAGCCAATGCGATAGCGAAGAGTCGAAAGCAAATCAGCAACAACCAATTGGAAAGGAAGAGATGCTGTTAAGCAAAATTTTTAAGACATCTCCTTTTGTAATTTTTGAGCATTTATTTTTTCATCTCCGGATATTTACAATGAATGCAGACATGCTATACATTCAAATCAACATATAGAACAAACATTCAGCAAAAACTGTGGAATGGAACATCCAAAATGTGGGAACATCTAATTCACAAGGAGAAATGAAATACCGGATACGTACTTCGGCTATCAAGTAGCCATCTTCAGGGGTGAGAAAGCAAAGTAAAAAACTAACTTTCTTTCATTACGTTTTTTGATTTCATTTTTCAACCTTAATTTAATATTCACATGAAGAAGAAAATGCTGTAGCAATCTTTCACATTGGTTGGCAGCCATTGTGCAAATCTAAAGTGAATCTGAAAATCGATTTCTTTCTTTGTGAGCTTTCAATAAATGGCAGCTAGATGGGTGAAATTTTAAAAGTAGTGTTCATGCTGAAAATGAATGATTATGAGTGAGTTTTTAGAAGCCATATACTTCCAATCACTGGTCGCCATTTAACTAAACTGTCATGCTGGCTTCCTTCGGCAATGGAAAAATGGACGAAAATTTCAGAAAAAAAAAAAAGAGAATTCCCTGTAAAGTTCTGAATGAACAATATGTATACTTATACAGGGTGTTTCAAAATTATGTACAATAAATTTAGTGACACATTCTTCAGGTCAAAAGAAGACGAAAATGTTCTATAGCTCTTTGTCTGGAAACTATTTGTTTGCGAGCAATCCGATATCATACAATAGGGAAGCACGGTAGTTAGCGGACGATATTTTAGCAGTTCCAGCGTTTCGACCCAACACTAGGTTGAGTGGTTTGTTCCATTTAAACCTACTTTAGGGTTGTTCCATTAGTTGTGTACAGTTGTTTCCATTACTGTAGTTTCACTACTGTGCATCCACTAGGAATATCAATTTTAGATCGTTTGCGTGCTTTGACATACGCATTACGATTTACGTAAAAAAAAGTCATGTACACGTATTCCAGTGCAGGATACACTGACATGCACCTAATGTATGGTCTTGCGGACGGAAATGCTGTGGAAGCAAGAAGACTCTACCAAGAACGCTTTCCGAATAGACGTTTGCCAAATAACCGAACATTTGTATCTGTCGACAGACATTTGAGGGAGCGTGGTTCCTTTGGCCGTCAAACAAGACAAGGGCGGCCTGTAGCACATTCTCCGGATGAGGAGGATATGATAATTGACATCATACATGATGAACCACAGACAAGCACCCGTTGTATTTCTTCCATGGTACACATTCCGCACTCATCTGTTTGGCGCATTCTTCACCGTCAGCTTTTGCATCCATACCACCTGCAACAGGTTCAGGCACTGAACCCAACGGACTATCCACACCAACAACGATTTTGCCAATGGATACAACGTCGTAATGCTGCAGACCCTAGTTATCTCAGCCAGATACTTTTCACGGACGAAGCAACCTTCACCCGGACAGGAATCGTAAATTCTCACAACCAGCACCATTGAGCAGATGCTAACCCGCATGTTACCAGAGCTCGAGCGCATCAAGAGCGTTTCTCCGTGAACATTTGGTGTGGAATTGTCGGAAATAACTTAATTGGCCCTTATGTGTTGCCGCCACGATTGACTGGGCGAACGTATCTTTTGTTTCTGCAGAATGCATTGCCAGAATTACTGGAAGACGTTCCTCTTTTGATAAGATCTAACATGTGGGTCATGCATGATGGTGCTCCAGCACATTTCAGCCATATTTTGCGAGCACACCTTAATGCTCCATACACGAATTGGTGGATAGGTCGAGGTGGACCGGTAGCCTGGCCTGCAAGATCACCCGACCTTAATCCCTTGGACTTTTTTCTGTGGGGTCATGTGAAAACGATCGTCTACAGCACAGAAGTTCCTAACATTATGGATCTGCGACAACGAATTGAAAATGCATGCCAAACCGTTCGTAATGCTGGCGACGAACTCTTCCATGACATCAGATGGTCGCTCATGCAACGAGCCGAAGCGTGCGTGCGAGCTGGTGGCGGGCACTTTGAACAATTCCTGTAATTTGGAGCCACGGGTTTAGTTGGCTATATCGCGTAAATAAATAGTTTCCAGACAAAGTGCTATAGAACATTTTCGTCTTCTTTTGACCTGAAGAATATGTGACTAAATTTATTGTACATAATTTTGAAACACCCTGTATTTGTTGTGAATTTAAAAATAAATGGTCAATAATCGCAAAACCGGAAATAGAATTCGGAAGCCAAAGAATAACCACATTGAAGCATATTTCGCCTTCGACCGGGTCCATACTATACATTAACTAAAAATAAATTTAATAAAACTAAGTTTTCAATTTACTAATATGTTTTTTATTAAATTCACTGAATTATATATTTGTGCACGTTTATTAAGCAAAAAACATTAGTACATATATACTCTGGAAAAGCTGCCTTCTTGTGTGCCATTTTCGATGAGAAATCTGGACCTACCCTAATCTCACTGATTCAGGATTTGAGGAATTTTACTGTATTATTTAGTCCACTGATTTAATGCCCTATCTAACATATATTTCAAGTTATAAGGGTAAAAATTGATATTTAAAAGAAGAAAATGGGTTATTAGGGTTCACAAATTGAGGAAGAAATTAATACCAATTTTTTTTTCATTAAATATGCCATTAACATTAACCAACCTACAACTCATGATGTTAATGAAGCAAAATGAAGCAACACATCAATTTGCAAACTTTAATCATTGCATAAAGGAAAGGGTATTTTAAAGGGTGATCCAAAGTACCAATACAACCTTTTATTTCCAAAACCAACAGGAAAATTAGATATTTGAGTACACCAATGTTAAATTTATATGGGAACCTACATTTTTGGGTACATGATGAACTCTGCCTCCACCATGAGATCCACCATACTGGATGGATGTTGATTTTTTCAAGCAGAAAATGGGTATTGTGACTTATTAAATCATCACAAGAATTTTCTCAGATCAAGCCAACAAGTGGAATGAGTTTCTATCTGTCATTGTTTGGAAGCTATCGTTCCTGAAAATTTGCATGGCATTGCATTATGATGTATTCAATGTGCTGTGCCCCTTTTCACACACATCAAGCAGATCTTATAACACACATTGGTGGTGAGACCTGCAATGCTGTAGGGAAGGTTACAGATATTGAAAATAGAATCCAAGAAAATAGACTAAGATGGTTTGGCCATGTAATGAGAAGAGACAAGGACTACTCTGGCAAAAGAGCTATTGAACATGAAAGTGGAGGGAAGGAGAAAAATAGGACGGCCCAAGAGAAGATGGCAAGATATTGTGGATGAAGATCTGAAATCAAAGGGACTCAGAAGGGAATGGACAGAAGACAGAGAGAAATGGAGAAAGCTCATCAAAAACAGCAACCACAAATAGTACTGTAGTGGGAAAAGCTGAAGATGAAAAAGAATGTGCTGTGCCCCTTCTTCATGCAGAGCTTCAAGCAGTGGGACACTTGCACATGCACATTAAGTGAAATTTTGTCACAGCATCATTGATACTCTTTTACAGATCATGAACTTTCACTGTGTAAATGGGTGGTTACAAGTAGCTCCCTGAAAGAATCAGTATATTGTCATTAGCAGATAAGCACTTAGTCAGAGTGACAGTGTAAAAACAAACGTGTGAATGCTACATTGAGAGAGTCTCGTTAAGCAAACGCTGTAAAGCAAACTGCATCATATGTCGAGCTGAAACATACCAACGGTATGGCCTCCTAGATCACCAGATCCAATTCTGGTTGTGGGCATACTTATAATTACAACTTCGCAGAAATCACCCCACTTCATTGGCTATGATGTATTTGACATCCTGTTTCAGCCATCCTAACAGGTATGCTCTTTAATGCAGCCCATAGTGTCTTCTTGCATCTGCAGGAAGTGCTGACAAATAATGCCAGTTGTCACTTGCCTGTTTCCACTAATAAGCACTTCAAATATGCCTGTTTCGACTTGCAAGGCAATCCCTCGAACTTGTATGTTACAGATTTCCACCAAATTGAAATGCGTTACTCATCTGAAGCTACTATAGATGCTTGCAAAATAAGAGTGTGCGAAATTGTGTTTCTTTCAAAATAAACCGCGAAAAAACGAAAAGATTTCAGCATACATTGCCATATAAGGACTCCATTGTTAAAGCGGTTAGGCTATGTGGGGTTCCCTTGTTAGTTGCAGTGGCATCTGGCAATGAAATATCTAACAAATTGAGCAATACATTTTTTTGATTTCACAACACTGATATGATCCTGATTAATTCTATGCAAACTGCATTGCATTACTATCAAAACTACACGAGACATTACCTTTTCAAAAAGTGCTAGATGTTTGGATCACCCTCTAAATCCGGGTTATTTTTTGGTATTAAAAATTTGTTTTTGTCTTCAAAGAGCTATTCCCATTTGCCATTGGAATTCCCCCACAAGTTTACAGCATAAGGAGGCACTGTAATTACGGTACATTCTCGAGTATAGGTCACAAAATTTTGTACCCAATTTTGAGTGAAAATCTGGGGTGCGACCTTTACTCGAGCCTAGCCAAAATTACCTGTCGATGGGCTGCCTATTGATGTTGATATAGTTTGTTTCGTTACCAGCTTCTGCCTTATTTGATTGAATAACAAACAAGATATTATATTCCACTTAAATTTTATTAAATTAATATTTACCATAATTTACGGTAATAACACCGCAGCGGTATTTAAGCCGCACTGATAAAAACGTATCATTTTAGAAAGAAAAAAAAAACAGTAGTTACCCCGCACCCCCCTCCCCCTTTATGATAGGCAAGTAAAACAAATTGGCTTAATTTAAGAGAAACTTTCAAAATCGGAATGAAAAACAAAAGTCAAACATTCTTCTTCATTTTCATCATTATTGTCAGCAACAGTTTTGTAGGGTTAACAAGCAGCTCTGTAATGTACAATCATGACAATGGTTTCAGAAAACTGATACTGCTTCGATGTGATTCAGTTGCATTCTGTCCTGAAAAAATCAAACGAAATTAGCACATAATATACATTACAGTACCTTAATTTTCCTGTATATACAATGTACAGCTCATTATTTATTACATTTATTCACTTTTTATTTGAATTTCCCGTCTCCACTTAATCACATCAAAACAATGTTGAAGTAGCCCTTCATAGTTTGAGAAGTTACATACGTATTTTTTTTTGGCGCTGGGAAATTCAAATGAAAAGTTGCATAAAGAACTTCAAGCGAAATTAGCGTATAATATACATCACAGAACTTTAATTACCTTGTATTTACAATGTATAGTTCATTATATATTACAATATTTCATTTTTCATCTGAATTTCCCGTCGCCAATAAAATACAAATGTAACTTTTCAAATATGAAGGCCAACAACATTGTTTCGATGCGATAAAGTGGCATTCTGTTCATATTGAGGAGGAGTTACATTCGTATTTTTTTTTTTTTTTTGGCAACGGGATATTCAAATGAAAAGTGAATTAATTTATTGATGAACTGGACACTGTATTTGCTGTATAATTAATCTATGACACACTGTAATTTCGTTGTGAATTTCATCAGGACAGTAGTTCGAAGCAATTTGGAAACAGAGACCATCAATATTGGGTCTCTATTTAAAGTAGCGATCTTTGGGAGGAGTTATTTTTATATTAGATGTTGGCGACGAGAAATTCAAATAAAAAGTGAATTAATTTATTGTATAATGAATTGGTACTGTATATGCAAAATAATTAATGTATATTACACTGTAATTTCATCGGGACAAAACCCTGTCCAACTTGTGGATGAACAAATTCACTCTTTGGATATTGAATTAATTTTTGCATGTTGTTTTTAAATAAATGTTTTCTTACATCGAACACTGCATATAATAAATAAAAAAGAATAAACATTATGGAAGTAAACAATCCAGGAGAAGAATTTTCTCAAATGGGAGTTGGAGTTTTAGTTCCGGACCCCCCCCCCCCTCCACCTAAAATTTCGTTACATTCGTATTTTTTTTTCGTGACAGGAAATTCAAATGAAAAGTGAAATAATGTAATATATAATGAACTATACATTGTAAATACAGGGTAATTAAAGTTCTGTGATGTATATTATACGCTAATTTCGTTTGAAGTTCATTATACGACTTTTCATTTGAATTTCCCGGCGCCAAAAAAAATACGTATGTAACTTCTCAAACTATGAGGGGCTACTTCAACATTGTTTTGATGTGATAAAGTGGCGACGGAAAATTCAAATGAAAAGTGAATTAATGTATAATGAACTGTACATGGTATATACTGTAGATTTAATGTACTGTGATGTATATTAATGTTGGGAACTGGAACTGTTTAGATGAACTAGTTCCGGCATAGGCCTGACGGAACTAGTTACAAGAAACGATATCTAATATTTCCACCAGTGCCTACAATTATTATTTCAGGCCTGCCTAGGGTGACCAGGTGTCCCAGTTTTTGAGCCACTATCCCAGTGTCCCGAAAAAAGCTATTGGGACGTTAATATGTCCCGGGTTCACAAATTGGACCCCCGTTCTAATTCAATCTCATTCACAGATATATAGTAAAGTCTGTGATCTCATTCAATCCTGGAATACTATTCCGCCGATTCCTGGGCTATTCCTTCTATTCGCGACAGCCAGCATTCCTATAATATTCACATAGCCCGGATCGCCGACAATGTGTACATCCCGATAGGCCTAATCCGCCGATCAATTTGCTGCAGTTTTGAAACGTTGATTTAATATAGATCCTAATTGAATTTTCCTGCAATTTCAAAGACTCTTCGGCTGAAGTAAAAATAATAACTGTATAAAGGAATTTATGTGATAATTCTTAGAAACATCGGAAAGAAAATTAATTTTGACAGTGGCTAACTAATGTGAAGAATTTGGACTTGAATTATGAAATATTTGGTTAAAAAAAAAAAAAAGACAATCGGGACCAAATCGTAATCTTTCTATATATATAAAGAAGGATGTTTGTTTGTTTGTGGGTTTGTTTGCTTGTTTTTTATACAAATCTACAGTTTTATTCCGATCTTTATAACATTTCGCATACATGACCTTCAAAGCATGACTGTCTACCTCAGATTTCGAAAAAATAATTTTATTTATAAAAAAAAATCGACATTCATGGCTATGTCAGGGCATATTAATGAGAAATATCTCATGACCAACAATGAAAATAAAAGTTTGTGCAACAATAGGTACCAACAATGATATCAACACGCAATGCACCAACAATATGCAAGGATGACCAATATATGTCTCATGACCAACAATGCAAAACAAAGTTTGTGCAATATAGAATTCAATGCATAGAATTCCTGTTATTCAGGCTTTTCTTAGAAAAGAGAATTCTTAGTACTTAACAATTTCTTGAAAATCTTTAAAAATGATCAGTAACTGGAGATAATGAGTTAGCAGACTGTTGAGAAAGAGTGAAAGACGATAGAGGAAGCACTCCATTAGCTCCATGCTGTATTGAGCAAATGGTAAGCAAGTAAATAGAAGAATCGGCGACCGCTAGACTACACAAAGTGATGAATGGCCAATGTTTGCTTCAAGACATCGAAAGAAGAAAGGAAATTGCAATAACATCAAGTGTACATCTGAAGTGAGATTATGTGAGTAAGAAATTATATAGACTAGAAAGCATCCTTGGAGAGGTCCATCCATTGTGAGGCTTTAAAAATTTTTTTTCGGTAAATCAACTCCCGTTATATCACCTAGAATGGATTTTTTCAGTGAAGAGGTAAATTCCTCTCTTTCGGATTTTTCTTAGAATGGATGGTCCCTTCGCTCAATATTGTAGTGATTGAGTTATTATTTAACCAATTTGGAGGTTTAATTTAGCTTTTTGAGGTTGTTCTGTTTACCTACAAGAATAATTATCCCAGGCAACGCCGGGTCCTCTGCTCGTATCTTCTATATATATAAAGAAGGATGTTTGTTTGTGGGTGGGTTTGTTTTTTTATACAAATCTACAGTTTTATTCCGATCTTGATGAAATTTTGCATACTTGACCTTCAAACCATGAGGGAAGGTCACTGTCTACCTCAGATTTCGGAAAAATAATAAATATCGATAAAAAATCAATATTCATGGTTATGGCAAGGCATATTAATGAAAAATATCTCATTACCAACAATGCAAGGCAAAGTTTGTGCAACATTAGGTATCAACAATGGTGTCAACATGCAATGCACCAACACTACGCAGGGATCAACAATATATATCTCATGACCAATAATGCAAGACAAAGTTAGTGCAATATAGATAAGTTTCAATTTGTAACAATGCATAGAATTCCTGTTATTCAGGCTTTTCTTAGAATTGAGAGATCCTAGTACTTAATTTCTTGAAAATCTTTAAAAATGATCAGTAACTGGAGATAAGGAAGAGTTAGCAGACTATTGAGTAAGAGTGGAAAGACGACAGAGGAAGCACTCCTTTAGCTCCGTGCTGTATTGAGCAAACGGTAAGCAAGTAAATAAAGGATTGGCGACTGCTGGACTACACAAAGTGATGAATGGCCAAGTTTGCTTCAAGACATCGAGAGAAGAGTGGGAATTGCAACAACATCAAGTGTACATCTAAAGTAAGATTACGTGAGTAAGAAATTATTTAGACTAGCAGCGGCATTCTTGGACAGGTTCATCCATTGTGAGTTTTTAATAAATTTTTTTTTTGAATTTTCATTAAGAATTTTTACTGTATTAATTCTAAGCGTTCGTTTCCAAGCATTACTAATAATCAACATAAAATGATGATGCAGTGACAGGACAGAAATAAGGCAACTTCTATTGAGGAGGCAAAGGAGTCACAAGTGTCTCCCTTGAGCTCCCTATCAAATGTCCAGACGGCTGGCAAAAATTTGTGTGTCTGGAAAGGAAAGAGAAAGAGCGAGTATTGGTCAGAAACTCTGCAGCTAAAAGAGAAAAGGCTATATGGGCATTGGAAACATCTGAACAACAGGAGTTTCGAATAGAGCAAGAGGGTATCCGAGCTTCTACGTCAAGAGCAAGAAAAAGTTGGGTCCAAAGTATTAGGTGATGTTCCCCAGTGGTGAAGATGGACATTCTTTTAATCTGAGGCAAGTCAAGAAGAGTTTAAATAAAGTCCTGATATATCACCTAGAATTCCTGCTTTTCGAATTTTTCGTAGAATGGATAGTCCCGTCGCTCTGTGTTGTATTGATTGAGTTATTATTTAACCAATTTGGAGTCATAATTTAACTTTCTGAGATTGTTCTGTTTACCTACAAGTGTAATTCTCCCGGGCAATGCCAGGTCCTCTGCTAGTTACATTAATAAATAAGATTAGATTATAATAATGACTTTAATTGTATAATGGTGAAAACTTTTATTTTAAAATAAATTTTAAATAACAGTCGTCAGAAACTAATTACACACGCGTTGTGTAACTTCTCCCAAAGAAAAATACCACAAATCCAGAAGGCTTCTGGTCCGGAGCATTCCGGATTCGCGGTTCTCCATTGTATACACAATAATATGTATTATTAACCATATTATATCTGAATTAGTTGTTAATTGACGTGGAAGTAAATAAATGAGTTTTGTAAGTTTATACCCCTAGAGCACTATAATAGCACTATATAGAGTCTATTATATACTTGGTCCATCGTAAGCTTGCGTGGGATGTAAACAAAAGCACGCGGTTATGTGCAATTCTACTGGCTGACTGAGCCTTGCAACTTCCGTGTTCCTAGGCGCACACGAAAATGTAGTTCACAAAAGAAAACGTGAAAACTGATTTAAAACTGCAACAATCAGTTCTGAAAACAACTAAATTCATTAAATGTTATTCATTGGGCTAAAAAAGATAATAAATTACACATAAATTGATCATTTTTTTAAAGAAATATATAAAAAAAAAAAATAGACACTGGAGAAATCGACAACTCTGGTGCAGGACAGGACAGAAATCACCATCATGGGATTAAGGGATTAAGTGATTAAACTAGGCCATGGAAAAGATTAAGATTGTTGTGCAGGAAAGAAAACAGGTATCTGGGAGCCCCAAACACATTTATTTAAGACTAGAAGAGGTACCCGGCGTTGCCCGGGATAATTACACTTGCACAAACTTTTCCTTTCATTGTTAGTCATGAGATATTGATTGTTGATCCCTGCCTTGTGTTGGTGCATTGCGTGTTGATACCATTGTTGATACCTATTGTTGCACAAACTTTGCCTTGCATTGTTGGTCATGCGATATTTCTCATTAATATGCCCTGCCATAACCATGAATATCGATTTTTTATCGATAATTATTATTTTTCCGAAATCTGAGGTAGACAGTGACCTTCCTCATGCTTTGAAGGTCATGTATGCGAAATTTCATCAAGATCGGAATAAAACTGTAGATTTGTATAAAAAACAGACCCACAGACCCACAAACATCCTTCTTTATATATATAGAAGATTTATTCTTCATGTAATTTATTGAAAAAAATCAACGATATTTACAAAATCGATAATGATTATTCAAAAAGCAATTTAAGACCGATCATAATACATTCCGAGACAAACTGAATACAGTACATGGCGTTTATATGTCTTACAGCCAAGACTTTTATTTAAGATTTATTCCTTGTGTAATTTATTCAAAAAATTAACAATATTTATAAAATCGATAATGATTATTCGAATAGCAATTTAAATAGCAATAGAAATCATCATATACCATTGTTTCAACAATCATTCATTGTTAATTTTTTATATAAGCTTTAATTCCAACATCTGAGATGATTTTATGATGGAAAGCAAAAAATAAAAAATTGCACTTTCCTGCTATACATTGGACCTCTCTATATAATTCAATATATATTTTTTGTTTGATAATTATTTAATATATAATTTACAATAAATAATATGTCATGATTTTCATAAATTAATGTCTATCTTTTATAAAGCTTGTAAAAAATGTTTCAATGTTTTTTGATTAAATCATATATCGGATGATTTTCATAAATTATTTTTCATACATAATGTCTATAAAATAAATTTATAAAATAAATATTTTATATAAATGTCTTTTTTGCTATAGCTTTTCATTAAAATAGATACTTTTTCTTTTTAATAAATAGTAAAAAGCCCTAAAGACTTTCAATTGAATCTTTTGAGGGCATAAGGGATTAGTGGATTAAATGATAGAAAGATAGGGATTCATCTGGCCTTGCCAAGCCATGTGTATCAGGGGGAAGCTAAATTGATTCCTCCAATCACAGGAGCCTGCACACGGATACTTGGTGATTTCGTGGTGATTTTTTGTTTACATCCCGTGCAAGCTTACGATGGACCGAGTATAGTGCTTTATATACCCCCTATAACTAGCGCCCTCATGCATCATTTAGCTGACAAATTGCAGGGAAGCCTAACTTGACCTATTTCATGTTATGCTAGCTAGCTATTTCGGCACAAGTTCCACAGTTCCTTTCAGTGCTGCGGCACCTTGTGGCAATGCATTCATTTTTCTAAGCTGGAATCGATGAGACTGAAAACATTCAAGTCCAACGTGGATTTGTTGCTGGCGTGATCACCAGAGTGCAGTAGAAACTAAATCTTTCTCTAAAGGCTTGAATGTTGAAACCATGGTGTAAGATTAAGAGGTGAGGAAACAGCACTATGAAGTCACATTGGTGAGGGAATAGATAAAAAGAGTTAGAGAGTTCTGTATTTTTGGTGAATGAAATTGTGTTGTGAACAGACATGCTGATTTTCCCCACATCAAATTTTTTACCAACATCCTCCCATCGATTGTATGCAGAAGTAGCAGTGAGTTAATTTATAAACATGCAATGGCTCCAGCACATTGCTTTGCTGTCTAAATCATGAAAATGTTTTAATTCTTGTCATTAACACACTACAAATGCTTCATACTCATGTAATATAAATAAATTGCAATGAAAAAAAAACCACAAGATTACTCAATATTTCCAATTTATTAATCAATAAATGTAACCAAAAAATATACATTTCGTATTCGTTATTATTTATAAATTCTACGATTAACCGGCGCCACTTCCTTGGTAGTTCATGGCTCAAGAACAGTTGATTGGAAGAGAACTACCGTATTACTATACAGACAGAACCATAGTAGGCGATGGAACTGTTTGCTGAGGCGCAGAAGGTATTCAGTCAGTCCTTCGTTCATCGTCCCCAGTTCATTGTTCTTCAGGTCGGAACTAGTTCATTGCAACAGTTCCGGCTCTGGACCTGGAACTAAGCGACTAGTTCGCTTAAGGAACTGTTCGGCCCAACACTAATTATACGCTAGTTTTGTTTGAGGCCTGTGAGAAAAGTATCAGACCTAATTTTTTTTTGCAAAAACCTGATTGATTTGGATCGCGCACGCTTGCATGAGCCGACCTTGAACCTTTGTGCGTATGCATGAAGTTTTTCCCGCCTCTCAATAGCGTCAGTTGCTGGCAATCAGCATTAGAGGGAGGTAGTGTGTTGTGCTCTCGTCGGTTTTTGATTTGAAGGAAAATGACGGAACGACTGGAGCAGCGTTACGCATCAAATTTTGCCAGAAACTGGGCAACAGCCAGGTGGAAACCATCAGTCGTCACAGTGGAAGCATTCCTCGTCACCACGACCAAAGAAGGCCCGCCAAGTGCGCAGCAATGTGAAAGTGATGCCGACTGCTTTCTTTGACTCTCGCGGTGTGGTACACCACGAGTACGCACCACAAGGTCAAACAATCACCAAAGAGTACTACAGGGATGTCCTCCGTCGCCTACGTAATGCAGTGCGGCGCAAGAGACCGCAGTTGTGGTCAACAGGCAATTGGCACCTCAAAAACCAAACTTGATTCAGACTTTTTTGGCGAAAAACCAGACTCCCGTGGTACAATAGGCTCCTTACTCTCCTGACCTGGCCCCCTGCAACTTTTGGCCATTCCCCAAACTCAACAGGCCATTAAAAGGAACGCGATTTCAGACAAGAGAGGGCATTATGGCTGCAACGACAGCAGAGCTAAACTCCATTCCGAAAGACACTTTCCAGGAATGCTTCCAACAATGGCGGCACCGCTGGGAGCAGTGTGTGGAGTCCCAAGGAGACTACTTTGAGGGTGATTAGGTTTCCGATGCTCCAGGTGTATAATTTTTTTTTTCCCCCGGCCGAAGGTCAGATACTTTTCTCACAGGCCTCGTATTATACTCTTGTATAATACGGTCCCACAAATTTAGATGCTTTTTTAGGCTAAAATTTTTCACATTATAGTAGAATAAATATGGTAACTTCAGTGGTGATATAAACACAGATTTGCTTCTCATGCTACCATTTTCAATGAATTAACGAACATTGCCATTCTCCCCGTAATTTTCACACTTATTAAATTAATATCTATTTATTATTGTTAACAGTAATCACCTTATAAAAAATCTTTGGATATTTGTAAATATCACTAAATAATATTGAAGAAGCCAACTTCGATGGAGATTTAACACAGCTCACTTTGCATGCTGCTATTTTGAATAAATTAACGAACACAGCCATGAGAGACAACACCATCTAAAAAGAAAGTCTGTGCACTGAAAATTCATACATTGTTACATCACCATAAAAAGGCATTGTTAATCGTATTTCTACCAATAATAAGCCCTAAATGATAACTTCCTATGATCATGTAACAATGTATGAATTTTCAGTGCACAGGCTTTCATTCTAAGAGGTGTTGTCAGAGACCATCAATAAGCCATTCGCCCTCTTCCCCGCAATGGAACTTTATCGACTTTTTTCACTTTTCTGAATGAACTCGCGATGTTTTCTACTTTTTATAATCTGAGAAGCAGTGAAAATTCCTCTGACTCATTACCTGACACCCCCCTCCTTTTTTGTGGTCATAAGTGAACCTTTTGGTGACATTAAGGACAAGAGTTTTGATAATTATATATGTAATTAAACTTGTTTCAAGATGGCATTTATTTTGTTTGTTGTGATCTTTAAGTGATCTAATTAGCATTATCAGTTATAATGATCTGGTTTAAATTTTTAGAGAAAAAAAATTTTGTACCAAAATTTACTTTAAATTTGGGGGTGCGACCTATAATAGCGCACGACCTTTAGTCAAGAATATACGGTAATTAAGCAAAGCTTCTGAACGTAACGACACCTTGACCATTAAAGTCCGTCAACTCTATCAGAAGTTTTGTCTAGTTTAAGTTATTATTGTCTATGGCAGAAAGTGCTTTTTTTTTTGCGATTTGCCGGAAGTCGGACACTTACGAACACAAAACGCTTGTCTAGTTTAAGTTATTGTTGTCTTATAGAATATTTGAGTGCGCATCTAATGGCATTAGAGCCATTTTGCAGAAATTTGTTGAACACCTCCGAAATTAGGATCGAAATTAATTAATATTTTTTTTATTTTATTTTTTTTGGAAAAATCGATCAAATTGCCTAAAATTGGAACAATATTTTAGTTTTTTCGATCTCAATTTCGGAGGTGTTCCGCAAATTTCTGCAAAACCACTATAGTGCCATTACATGGGCACTCAAATGTTCTATAAGAAAAGTCAACCATTTTGCATTCGACTTCCGGCAAATCACAAAAAAGTACTTCCTGCCATAGACAATAATGTTACCTTCAACTCGACCAAACTTCTGATAGAGTTAATGGACTTCAATGGTCAATGTGTCGTTACGTTCAGAAGCTTTTGCTTAATTGTGTCTCATTATGCTATAAACTTGTGGGGGAATCGCAATGGCAAAAATGGGAATAGCTCTTAGTGAAGTACAAAAGAATTCCTGTTCATTTCATCTTACCTGAATGCTTTGTATGCTAATATTTGGGCATTAATTCCTAAAGTAAACTTACTATCTTCACTGATTCCTGAAAGTTGTAGTATTTCTCCTAAATTCTGAAAAAAATAAACAACATAAAAATAAATTAAACTCGTAATTCAAAACAAAGCTGAAAAAAACACAAAAGAAACTCACTTGAACTATGGTTTCATAAAGTCGTATTAACTCTTGAGGTTTGGCAACCTTTCGTCCATCCTGGACGGAATTCTCGCTATTTGTGATTGGTTTCATGCTTTCTATCATAAGTAGATTACGTTCAATGGTCTTGCTTAATCGGATATAAATAACATATGAATATAACAAATGAAGGCTACTAATAGGGCCATCTAATCCCTGTTGACGAGTTTTAAATGCCTGAAAAAAATAAATAAAAATGTAAAACAAATAGAAATAAAAAGTTAATTATCCTACTATAAGGATATTTTTAATTAATTAAAAACAATGCTTTAGTTTTTTGAGGCATGATTTCCAGGCACAGTCTTGATATTCTTCCTGAGGGAGCACCACGAAAACAAAATAAGTTAACACTAGTCAAAAAATGAATACATGCCCCGGGCATCATTTACCCTTGCTACACCACTGATACCAGTTCAGTTGGTTGTGCTATTTTGTATAGTAATTCTAAGACTGATCAATATGATGACAGCTTGTATTTAGCCTGTAAATAAAGAAATGGAACTCCCAAAAACCACCCAGATAAATTAATCTTTATCAAAATAAAAAAAATACATGTATTCTGAATATTCAAACAGTCAGGTATTTGGCTAAGTTTGTTTCATCATACTAAGAACTTGCTTGAACATTAAAGCATTTTTTATTGGACTTCAGGGGTTGTACATTTTAAAGAGGATTCAACTTGCCCAGCAAGGCATTCACAGTATGCATCTCGAATTTCTTCATCGCTGAACAAGACGCACACCCGAGAGTAATCACATTTTTGAGAAGGCCTCATTCTAATTTTAGAGCAAACTCAAGAGGTGTTTTTTAACACCCTGCACGTATCTTTCATCTAAGAGATAACTTGATAATTTTATTTGATTTCATTGCCATATTTTGTTGGATGACATTTAATATGGTCTAAGATTAGGAGATTCTCAGATTGATTCCCCAAAGCAACGTTTCGTTCTTTAAATCACTTTTAAATTCCATGTTCTCCATGTGGGAAAAACATGGTTTCCATCTCCTTAGAAGTTTTTCATGCTCTCACATCATGACACTACTGCTTGTGCACGTGTGTCAAAGATCATGATAAAATCGTCTATTATACATTAGAGCATGGGGCCACCTTTTAAAACATCACCTTCTATTCTTGTGTGTGATTTTTTAAAGCTTTACTTATGCAAACTATAGCTCAGTTCATGCCATCATCAATGTCAGGCATGACCTGAACAATTCATGTTTAAAGGGGTGTACCATTACTTTTGGCAAAGCAGTGTACATTTTTATTTATTTATTTATTTATTTATTTATTTATTTATTTATTTATCAGGACAAAGAAAAAATTTCCCAATCGGGGCCTATATGGCTGAGGGTCGACATGTTGGGTCCACGCAAGGAATTATCCAGAAAAAGCTTATCAATTATACATGGAATTGTATTTCTATTTATATTATTTTTCTTCATTTTTATTTCCTATTTATTTATTTATTTTTTATTTTTTTTTATTTCACATTGAAACAATATTTATTACCGTAAGTATATGGCAAATTTTTTTTGTTCTTTTCTTCCTTCTTTTAATGAACACAATGATGATGTTCTCATAAAAATTTTATCTTGTGCTTGGAAATAAGAACAGATAGGTAGATTAGAATTAAAACAAACAAAACATTATTTATTGAACTAGGTGGTCACTGAAACCAGCTAGGCAAAAAGCCCCTTTAAGAGTCTCGAATGAACACTTCAATGAAAAGCACAAGTTCATATCAATTAATTGCTAATTTTTATGTGGCCACATTAAACGTGGTAGTGGTAGGCATATCAAACTTACTACTGTATTAATTCTTTCTCTGGATAACAGCAAAATTTTAATCCCAAAACAACATCTTATAAAACATCCAACCATAGTGTTTTAAGTACCATTTTTGTTTTTTTACAATTACCAAGCTTGGGTGTCCTATCATGGAACCAAAAATGTCATCATACTATCTTATTTTTACTTAAATAAAAGTTATACATGTATTTCTATTCATAAGCAGTAGTAAACGAAAATATTTGTTTTTTTGGACAAATTCATGTGCTAACTTTATGGATGATACAAAGTCAATCCATTCCTTTAAACATCTGAAAATGCAGCAGAGTATTTTATTTACATGCGACTAGCCGCAGAAATGACTCCGCTCTCTGATTGGTGGAAATACTACGTTACTGCTCCCTCCTTTGGTGGAAACCACAAGTCGATACGTCTTCCTATGGCGATGACCTGCAGGAACGCATCACCGAAGCTGTAAACTCGATCGGCGAGATGTTGACACCTAAATAATACCGTATTAAATAAATAAATTAATTAATAAATAAAATTAAATATCGTATTACACTGAATAGGAAAACCCACGGCCTACGAGTTAGTAAAATATCTCGTAGGCCGTGGGCTTCCTTTCCTTTTTTCGAATGCAAGTTTATAAAAATAAACTTCTATGCTTTCCGAGAAGTAATTTAGGATAGGTCCCCCCATCCCCTCTTTGGTTATTCCATTCTCTGAGTCTCTTAGTTTTTGCTTAATTTTTGATTAAAAACTTTGAGGGTCTATGCTAATTAAAGATCAACACGAAAATCAAAGCAGACTATAGAGGCAGAGAAAAAGCTTACAATAGACATGTTAAAAACTCTCAAGAAAGACCATGAAAATATTCATAGTGGCATTTGTATTAATAAAGTTTTTAATCTCTAATTTTGAAAGGAAAAAAAACTTTTACATTTTATTTAAAAGTTGCTTTCAAACTTATGCTGAATCTTTTAAATTTATTTAATCTATATGTGTATTTTCAAATAAACTTCTATGTTTTTATTTTCTTAACACTTATAAATATAAACATTATAAAAATTGTATAAAAATGTATTTAGAAATTTACTTCTCGGAAAGCACAGAAGGTTATTTTTATAAATTTGCATTTGAAAAAAGGAAAGGAAGCCCACGGCCTACGAGATATTTTAATAACTCGTAGGCCCTGGGCTTTTGTATTCTGTGTACTACGGTATTTAATTTTATTTATTAATTGATTTATTTTTTTAATACGGTATTATTTAAGTCTCTACATCTCGCCGATCGAGTTTACAGTTTCAGTGATGCGTTCTGCAGATCATCGCCATGGGAAAACATATCTACTGTCGACTTATATGTATTTTCCACCAAAGGATGGAGCAGCGACGTAGTATTTCCACCAATCAGAGAGCGGAGTCATTTCTGCAGCTAGTCGCATGTTTTTATTTCTGGACTCTTCATTCAGTTACATGTACAAATGCTTATAGGCATAAAATTTGTTAGGTTTTTCTAAATAAATTAAATTGTATTTTACTCATTAAAAGATTTATAAATCAAACATAGGAAAATTTTACTAAAATCAATATTCTGCAGTTAAACAATAACTCTATGATTGTACACAACTTTATTTAATTTGAAAAAGATACTTATTATTTTATAAAACATTTTTACAACATTTTCTTTAACTATATAGAAAATTAATGAAAATTCTGATGCAAGCTAAAACAGAAGTAAATCTACTATATAACAAGAAATTAATCCTCTCGAAGAAGGTATAGAAAAGTAGTAGAAGCCCTGAGATCATCTATTTTTACCCTTTCATCTCACATTTTTAACCCTCCACCTCCACAATTTTTTAAATCGAAAAACTGATTTTCTCGGACGTAGTATTTAGAAAGTGTAAAAGAACTCTATCTTCTTTCGTTTCTCATCATTTCCAATCGAATGATTTATCACATGGCATAGGTTGCCATAGTTCTAAAGACCAAGTAACTGCCACCCCCACAACTCCGACTCTATTAGGACAATGTGGCCCAAACTTCATAATAATGTACCGTAAATATTCTACTATAATGCGAAAAATTTTGACCTGAAAAACAACCTAAATTTGTGGGATCGCATTATACAAGAGGGAAAAATTAGTGCTACAACAGCTGAGGAAGGGGGAGGGTCTGACGAACTTCAAACAAAAATAGTGCATAACATTGAATATATTGGTATATTATAGTGCATTATACAATATATACATAATTTGCTTTTTAACTCAATTTCCCGTCCATTTTTATGTCGCCAAAAGCTAACAGGAGGGGGGGGGGGTGTAAAACGAACTTTGATCTGATGAATTTCAAACGAAAACTAGCATAAAATATTTAGTATACTGGTTCAATAAATGTTTGTGTGTAAATATCATTTGTTATTTGTAGAATAAACTCTGCACTTATTTTTTTTCATAAATGTATACAATGTTTTGAAATTTGTTTTATATCTCCAATGCAACAGTTTCAGTAGGTAGTGATTCCAAACTTTTTACCAGGGTTGTATAAAAAATTGCATATAACATTCCTTTTTTTTTTTTTTAAAAACCCAGAAAAAACACGATGGGGGCGGGGGGCCATTTAAACGAAATTTTACCTAATATTTAATATAAATTATAGCAAATTTACCCACTTTTTCTTAATTTCATAAAATTGCATATAATAATCTGATAAAACAGGACAAATTTAAAATTTTAGTAAGCAAAACATAATAAATAAATGAAGGAGAATCCGAGAAGTGATACAGTAAACAAAATTTATTGCCTAATGCATTTCGAAAGTCTTCATCATCGGAGGCTGTCTTGTTACAAGTTTGAAGCTGGGAAGCCTGTCCCTTTTATAACGATAGAGATGGCGGACCTAATCGAGAGCTTCTTAAAGCGCCGACCTATTGAAGGGCTCTTCCGTTTTGTTGCTGGTCTTCTAGTCCAATCAGGTAATCAATCGGTTATTGATTGATTAAGAAGGACGTTTGGCCATTAAGAAGGAGGATATCGCTGCATCGATGGTCTCTCCTAATCGCCATCTCTTCTATGATTAGAATCTTGCCCTTGTAGCGTCCCTTCCATAGGGACTTCCATGCACTCTTCCATGCATAGCATCTGATGTCCAGTCTTGATGAGGTGGTCCGCATATGCTGATTTTCCGTCTCCATTTCTCCATGATCGGTGGTGTTCCTTGAACCCCTCTTGGAAAGATCTGGACGAAGTCGAGGAAGAAACAGAAATTAAGCCTAAGAATGAACTGCTTACTGAAACGATGGAATTATTTTACTCAGACACAGATGTTTCCAATTTTGAAGGATTTTAAATAAATTTATTTCTGATATAATGTAATTTTAAATGTAATGAATAAATTTTGTTATATGATAATTTTATTTTGAATACTTCTCATTTCTTCATTTTATGGAAATATGGAAAGCTTTTAAAAATCAGACGACCATAATGCATTGCACGTTTGAACAAATATGGCAGAGCATTCCCTGTTGCTAATCGTTATCTTAGGTACATAAAGTGCGTATTACACCCAGGTGCATATTTTATACCGAAATTTAAACTGGATCTGGCTAAGGGAAAATTTGCTTAATAATGGGTTGGTTTTATGAACCTCTAATTAGGATCTTATCTTTCCAAATAAACACCAGCATAAACTTAAAAAAGCAAAAATTAATCTTACTGGGTCATTTTTTAAATCGTCTCGAAGAACTTGAATTGCATCTTTGCATTCCAATAACAGAGATTCATAAACTGAAATTTTTGAACTCGTATCACTGGTTCGTTGAATCTCATGTTCACTTTCCTGCACATTCAGAAGAAAAACACGAATTTTTTCATGCTTTACAGGAATTGTACGACCTTGCCAACAAATTTCAGATAATGTTGCAGCCTGTTTTTCTCGAGTTTGGGCTATTAATGCCTGTAAGACAAAAATGAAAATAGCATAACAAAATTAATCATTTTGTATCCTTGTAATGTTAATATAAATAAATAAATAAATAAATAAATAAATAAATAAATAAATAAATAAATAAATAA
>JAHWFO010108553.1:596678-614958 GCA_023313115.1 Rhysida immarginata
TAAATAAATAAATAAATAAATAAATAAATAAATAAATAAATAAATAAGCAAGTGAAAATATTTACATCAAGCTTCAATGCAAGACTATCTTCACCAACAGTTCTTCTCATTTCTTTGAGATCACTTAAAGCAGATTTATCACCAGCATTATAGGAACAGTAGCGAATATTTGGGGTGATTTCATCCACTCGCTGTCGATATAAAATTTGTTCCTCTTCATTCAAAGCACTTGATAATTTTTCATATATAGTTCTTAAAAATTAAAAATGCATAATAAGAAATATTTACTCAAGAGCCAAATTAAAGAAACAAATTTTCTTTGCTTACTGAGCCTTGTTAAAATGTTCCATTGCTATCTGCCAATGCTGGTGTTCAAAGTGAAGTGTTCCTTTCATCCATGCAGCATAAGCCTAAATTGATACATATAATTATACTGTAAAAATTATTATATCATTGATAAGTAGAAATAAATAATTTCTTCCCTTCCGTTTGTGGATTATTTATCTTCAAACCCAAAAATTTTTGAGATTTGAAAAGTCAAAATTTAATCAAAAGAAAGATGAAAACAGGCAAAGTTTAAAACTTTAAAACAATACGTTAAATTATACAATTTTAGGCAATCTTATATTGCATCAACAAAGTATGAGACAAAATAATATAAAAGAAAACTCTCTAAAGTATGCGACACCAAACTCTACTGTAGAATTACTAACAAAATAATTTTAACAGGAATGCACATGATTTGGCCAAATTCTAAGGCAATATGTACCAGATATAAGATGTGTCCCAAAAATATAAAGGCATTAAAGCTTTGGTTTGTTATTAGTTGTTAATGTACTTTTATTATAACATTCTCTTAACCAAAATACAAAGAATATTTGTTCCACAATCGGTACTTAAATAATTTTAACATACAATTAGGCCAAAAACATAAAAGTGAACAATTTTTGCTGTACCATAAATTTAAAGGCATGAAATAGAAACCTTAAATAACCCGAACATGTACATATTTTAATAACCAATGAAGTTCCCGTTTTTGCTAATGAGTTTGAATATATGATCTCGCATTGATGTGCTTAAGTTTTCACAAGTCTTCTTGTCGATTTCTGCCCATTTAGCAACAATAGCATCTTTTAATTCATTAACACATGAATATTGTTGACCATTGGCATAAACCTTCCTGGCTAACAACCCCCCCAGTTTTCCATCGAATTCAAGTCGGGGAAAAGCGCAGGCTAATCAATAACAGGCACTCCATTGGATAGAAACCATTCGTAAGTAGAACGTGGAGTACGGATAGGTGCGTTATCCTGCTGGAAAAAAGCCACATCACCTTCCAATTCATCAATAAACTAGAGAAGATATTCCCCCAGTAACTTCTGGTAGGCAACAGCATTCATCCGGCCACTGACAAACACCATCGTTGCTCGTCCATTGAAACTGAAGGCACTCCACACCATCACAGATCCGCCTCCTTGTTGGAGTTTTGAGAATAGTTGCTGATCCTTTCTCAAATCACACCAGAAATACTTCCAGCCATCTGGTCCATCTAAATTGAACTTTTTCTCATCTGAAAAGATGACTTTTGGCTAAAAGAACATTATATAATAAAAGCACATTATCAACAAATAACCCAACTAATAACAAACCAAAGCTTAATGCCTTTATATTTTTGGGACACACCTATTCATGCAAAACTGCCAATTATGAAAAATGAATTTCATACGTTTACTCTGGACTGAAACCAGAACTAATTCTTATGCTTGAGTTCGAATATAGTTTGAAAAATCAGAATCAGTACTTACTTCATTAAAGCCAGAACAGGAAGCATATTCTAAAAACCAGTAATTTTGTCATCAGAGCTTTTAAAAGACATTTGACAATCGATTTCACTGTCGTTTCTAAACTTAACACAAATTGCATTCAAATTTATTGGATTTATAGATTTTCATCAATTTTAGACAAATTATTTAAGCTTTCTTTATGAGTTTGAAATAGAATATTTCACTCTTTACAGGCCTCCTAAATCACATGACAATAAAATGCTGAAAAAATTATCGCATACACTACAACTAGGTTTCATGACATAGAGACATTTTTATAGCATATAAGGAAGATTATTCGAAATATTCTCAAGCATGCATGAAAAAAATAAGTCTGTTTTTCATTAACAAGCTTAGCTAATGAACTTTCTATCATCTATCGCATCTTCTCCAATGAAGTTCAACGTCACTTCTGCAGATATATATGCATTAGTAAGTAATCACAGACCATACGCTTAAAGTGACATTTTAAAACCTATTCATTAAGTTCATTTCTATGTCACACAAGAATGCAGGTTATTTATTTTGCTCTGTTTTGTCAAATTTTACAGTGAAATTAGTTAACTCCTACCTTATCAAATACAACCGATATTGCTTATAATGACCTCTAAGGGACAATGAAAATTTGGTAGTCATATCCAGTTGTTGTTATAACCTATATTGGTCTTTATCTGGTCCTTACACTTTGCACCGAAGTCGATGTTACTTGATTTGAAACTGTCGAATTCGAAGGTATTCTTAATTTTCTCGTGACCTTCCAAATCGTTGATATGCAGAATGAGATATTAATAAGACTTTATGCCCACCCTGTATATTTTAAAAACTCACAAAAAATAAACTACTAACCTTAGAGTGATGTTGTTTGTGGCAAACGTTTGTTAAACTCAAAAAGTTTTCTGGGCGATTCACACTAATTCCACGTATGCACCTTTCGTCGCACGTAAAACATCTAAGCGGTACTCAGTTACTCTCCATGTTCTCTCTAGCATGCCCGCGTCAACCATCAAAATCGCAGTTGCAATGCGTTCCTTCAGGTCCACAATGTTCAGGCCGTATACAAAATCCTTGACAAAATACCCTCAGGGGATAGTTAACTGCATAGGAAACTCACCGTTTAGGAATGCTTGAACCTCCAACCCCCAATGTGGAGGCGCATCATCTTGTTGGAACAAAACATAAGGCTGTCAGTCTTCAAGCTGAGATACAGCATAATTTTCAAGCATATCCAGGTATGTATTTATATTCACAGAGGTCTCACTGAAGAAAAAGGGTCCAATCACAGTATCATGTAAGAGTGCACACCAAACGTTAACTTTTGGCTATCCCATATGGTTCCCGTACAGAACGAGGGTTCTCAGAACCCCATATTCTTATATTGTGCCTGTTAACTTTGCCTGAAACGTGGAACGTTGCTTCATCCGAGAAGGCTACTTTGTTTAGAAAATCATTATCTTTGTCAATACAGTCCAAGATGTCGATCGCAAAAGCCATACGTTTTGGGTTGTCATCGAGCTTAATCTCGTGTAAAAGTTGCACTTTGTATGCTTACAAATGCAAACGCTTATGAAGAATCTTTCTCACGGTCGAACAAGGCATTTGTATATGGCGACAAGCAGTCTTCACTGATGTTCTCGGGCTGCGTTGAAAGGTTTGTCGCACTTCCTCAATTCTTCATCCAACACACTTGGCCGCCCCGATCTTTTCGCATCATGCATACAACTGCTCTCCATAAATTTAGAATGCCATCGTTTTATACTCTGAAAGGATGGTGGATCTTTACCAAATAATGTCCGGAAGTTTCTCCAAGTTTAAACAACTGATTCACTCTTGATATACTATGCTACACATTGCGCTTTTTCTTTTAAAGTAGCCATTTTTAAAAAATGCTTGCTAGATAGTATTGTGTCACCATCTATCGGCAACAATAAGCACTAAAAAAACTTTTTGAGTGTAAAAAACGTCTGCTGCAAACAAAATCACTCTAACGTTAGTAGTTTATTTTTTGTGAATTTTTAAAATACATGCATTATCAGGACTTTATGCCCACCCTGTATATGTCACGGTTGTTGGCACAAGATGCCAGCTGCCAAATAATATTAGCTTTTTTTTCTACAATTAAAGAGTTTCTTTTAGGAGCTTTCTTGTTAATACAACTGCGACAGCCACAAGAGATGGGCAATCTCAGCCTGAAACTAAGTTTTTGAACTCAAAATAAAATTTTCTTGCTAAAACATTTTTTGCATTAGGATAATTGAAATCACCGGAATTTTGCATAATCTCCTTTAAAATTTGCTACATTTAGTGGAATATTCGAAAGTGAAATTGACTGACTAACTGATGAACGGGAATGGCTGAAGAACATGAACTAGAGAATAAACCCTCAAAAGCCTGCTTCCAAGGAGATCTTTCGCCAATAAATGCACCTCTTCCGCCGCCCAGCAACTTAACTGGAAATCAGCAGTTAGAGCTGACGGAGGATCCTCAATTCAGTTGAAAAGTCAGGATTTCATCATTATAGGAATGTCGCTATAACCGATATTTTTTGTTGTAATTTAGATAGGAAACCAAACTTAAGAGAAAATCTGGTCGTTATATCTACACACCTGCTAACTTTCAGAAAATAAAAAGAGTAAATAAAATTTTTCTTGTTATAATTAGGCCTATGCGAATTTATATAAGTGTGCTCATTCATCAATTTTTCAATGAATAACCCATTACCTATAATAACTTATTATATATGTTTAACAAAATAAAAAATAAGGCATTAAAAAACAAGTGAACATGAACATCAATTTCAGAACAAATGTTTTTAATTAGAAAAAAATGTTACAAGATGAAATATTTAAAAGAAAAGGTTAATTATTAAAAGATCTAAGTGAAGCTGCAGTAGCCTTTTTGGCTCTAACCAAAAACTGATCAGTAAACTGCTCCTCATAACAACCAGTAGACTTTTTAGATTTTAAAATAGTAAAATGTTCTAATAGTGATGCTCTAAACATGGTACGAGTCTTTAACTAAACTAAAAACCCATTCACAGGCAGCATTACTATAGAGGTATCGTCAAAATACTTAACATCACTTTTCTAATTCTGTCATATTTTGGAAGTCCATCAGCACCATCAAATAACCTAATACTGTTCCACTTCAAATCAATTCTACTATTAAAGTCTATATTGCCCCCTAAAATAGATCTAAAATTCTCCAATTGAAGCTGCACAAACTGGTTCTGCAACATATCAGATGCTGTCTCAAATGTTTCATTTTCTTTCATAGGCAAGATAAAGGGAAATCTTTCAATAAAATATCTCACAAGAAAATGTAGCATTTTCAATGTTATCTATTTGAGCCACTTTGGAATGTTCAAGTAATTCATCTTGCAATGGAAATTTAGTAACTATGTAATCACACACAGAAAATAATTTCTCACAGATTTGAAAAAAGCTGATTTTTCTTCGTGCTTCAGACTACTTAACACTTGTAATGTAGCACTACCAATCACTAAATCAGAATCACACTTCTGATTTTCAAAAGAATGAAATTTTATTTTATACAAGGGCAGAGTTTCTTCAATACTTTGTTTTATTACCGAAGGCTTCACAAATCTAGAAAATAATTCCTTCAACAAATCCAACATTAGATCTTTAAGGTTATGTACTAAAGGTGACTCCGATTGTAAAGTTAAATTTTTTCTATCAAAAACTTGACTAACACCCAAAAGAAAGTAGCAATATGCTTTGAAGTACTTAAAGAAACACATAAAAAAGGTATTCCCCCCTTTATAATTTTTCAGCTGCATCCTTAGTGAGTCCTGAATCTGTAATTCTAGGTGTGGTTGGGTGAGCTATCACTGAAGAGATTTTTTTATGCTGGATGTAAGATTTTGGATGATGAAATGGCTGTTTACGTTTAGTACCACTGTCAGATTCAGGTGCAGAGGAGGGGGATGGTAAAGATGAACAGCTTGGGCTTGTGTCTGAAGTGTGTTTGCGACGCTTGTTGGTTCTAACCTCAGGATTGTAAATGATGATAAAGAAGTTTGAATTTTAGGCTTCATCTCTTCTTTGAAAAAGCTTAATAGTGGGTCCCATTGATCAATTACTCTTCCAAGGCTTTTACCCAAAGACAACCATCTAGTAGAGTAATGCTTTAAAATTTTCCAACATTCTACATCATGCAGCAACTGAAATCCACCCAGAGCCTCTTTGCGTTTAGAACTTCTTTTTAAATAATAAAATAAATTGACTAAAATTTCATCAATATTGAAAGGTAAACTCTGAAAGCCTTTCTGTACTGCTAAATTTAGTAGATGGCATGGGTAACCCAGAATAAATAATGAAGGCTGCTCTTCTTTTATAACAGCTGCAACTCCTTTTTTTCTTCCTAACATTATAGAAGCATTATCTGCACTGAAGGAAATACAATTATTAATAGGAATTTTAAATCGGGATAGTACTAAGAACTAATTTTCCAATATTAAAACCAGTGGAATCGCCCAATAATGAGGGAATCGACAGTAAACATGTCTCGATTTTTTGTTCCTTCTGGTCAAAAAATGTTACTACCATTGGATATAATTTCGAATTAACGTCATTAGAACCATCCGTTGAAATCGAAAATGGATTGTTCTGTAACATTTTTACAATTTCTGAAGTTTTGTCAGCTGTCATTTCACCAACGATTGCTGTAGTTTTTGTCCTTGCATAGCTATACTTTTTTGCCACATTGGACGTTGGAAACATTCTCCGGAATAAATGCCCTGCATGGTCTGACACACTTCCTATAAGATAGGAAGATTGTTTGACAAGGAAAGCCGTAAACAGACATTCTGCACGAATACATCCGCTTTTATTAAAAAAGGTTTCAATGGTTGCATTCTTCTCCTCAGTCTGAATGTAGTTCTTGTGCTTTGCAGTATTGACATGGTTCGTAATCGCATTTTCCCACCATGTGATACGTTGAAGCCACATCGGCACTCTTTACAGAAAGCAAATTTTTCTCTCTTCCGCGATGAAGATATGAACGGAAATTATTTCAAATAATTCTCTCTGAAAGTCTGAAAATACTTTCTTTTATCAACAATTTCATTCATGGCTAAAACTTGTGTATTTCGTGTTCTTTAGGCCTCCAGATCGGGCTTGAACCTGGCTTGAAATCGCGTGTCAAGGCAGTTTCAACTTTTGACCGGTAGTTGTTTATCTTCAGGCTAGTCCTCATGTACTTTATGTTTAATTTTCCATTGGATTTCCCGGATGATTCCCCCTCTAGCGTTAAAATGTTGAACCCGCGCGGTCCCCGCTGCATCATATATTCGTACCGGTGTACATCAAAATAGTTCTACAGGAAAATGGATTAGTCAAATATAATTCTCATAAATAGAGGTACAAATCTTTAAGAGGAGGTAGAGAACATCAAAGGATTGAGAAGTGCATATGAATCCATCACTGAAAACGTCACCATACGTCGGTAGGCGACACAAATTTTACCTCATCTGACTGCAATAATCGCCACAGGAAAAGAATGCAACGATATACAAACAGGGAGCCGGCAGACATGCACTTACAATATACTTGTTAGTGTATGGATTAGAGTATGGTTACAATATACTTGTTAGTGTAGCAGACATTAACAGACGTTAATATACTTGTTAGTGTATGGATTGGCTGATGGCAATGCACGAGCAGCTGAACAACTGTATTGAGAACGGTTCCCAATGAGACATGTACACGGCCACAGTTTGTTTTCAAATGTGCATCACAATTTGTGCTAATATGGGTCTTTAAAAGGTAAAAGTCATTGTGAGGGCAGGCCACGAGTGATTCATACGCCCGCTATAGAACAAAATGTGTTGTGCGTCATAGAGAGGAATCAGAGTACCAACATAGATGCCGTCACCGCTGCTGTAGGAGGGTCTTGGGATAATGTACAACGTCTCCTGTAAACTTCGAACATCTCCTGTAAACTTCGAACATCTCCTGTAACATTCTAAAATGGAATCATCTACTATGCCATTATGTATTACCGTAAATCCTCTACCATAATTCGCTCCCTTGTATAATGCGATTCCACTTTTTCAGCCCAAAATAACCATCAAAAATGCTATCCTCTTGTATAATGCGATCCCCAGTTTTGACTCCTTGTGAGAAATAAAATATGCAAAAATATACAGAAAAAAAATCTTTATTTTTACATTTTTAAATAATCTGGATCTTTACAATTCAAAAATCTTCAAAACCTGATTCATCTGTGTATATACCGTAAAATTACCAATAATGTACATTATGATTCAAATAAAAAGTCAATTAAGTTATTGTGTAATGAACTAGAGACTGTATATGCTGTATAATTAATGTACACTATCTAGCCAAAAGTAATCAGAAACTTTCGATTTTAGATGTTTTGTCGAAAGTTTTTATTACAAATATAGAAATGTAAAAATGCATGTAACTGAACTTTCTTCAAAATTATATAAAGTTTAAATTCACCAAAATTCAATTCATTTTTGGGACATTTCCCTCATTAAAATCATTGGAAGTTTATAGCCTTACAATGGGGAAAGCTTTCCCACTCGCACATCGACCGAAAAAAACAACAGAACATCAATTTTCTTAATAAAACACAAGTAATCTTTATTCAGTTTAACATTTTTCATAACTTCACTGCATAAGCTTTCTATATCTCGTAGGCTTTGGTTCGAGGCAGTTTGCAAGTATAGCGATCTTTGGAAGAAGTTAGTTTCATATTATGGTAGCTGTTGGCTACGAGAAATTTGAATAAAAAGTGAATTCATTTATTGTATAAGGAGCTGAAAGTGTCAAAGCAATGTAATTAATGTATAATACACGATAAATTTGTGTGAATATCATCAGCACAGAAGGGAACTTCGTCGAGGCAGTTTGGAGTTTTATAGCCCTGCATTTCTCACTCCATATTGACAAAAAAAAAAAAAAAAAATAGCAATAATAATAGCAATAATAATATCAATAATAATAATAATAATATCAGGTTGTTGCAAAAATTTTTTCCGGATTTTTATTCCAACGATTGAACTTGAATGACAGATTCAGCTCATGCAGATGCCGGGCAATGGTAGAAAAGTGAACCTTGAACTGTTCTGCGAGTTCCCTCGTTGTTACATTGTGATCTTCATCAATTGCTTGGCGTAGATCACCATTTGAAATCATGATTGGCGCCGACCAGAGAGGTGCATCTTGAAGAGTGCTATCTCCGCGTCTGAACCAGCGATACCATTCTTCTATTGTACGTAAACTAAGAGTGCCATCCCCTAAACGTTGGCAAATGTTTCGGTGACATTGCGCAGCAGTGATCTTTCCAGAATACTCGTAGAAGATTATTGCTCAAATATGCTCGCGTGAAAGGTCCATTTCAGACCGTTGATGGCACTCACAGATGTATAGTCAGAAAGTTGATTCTTGGATGTAATATAGCCAAGATATTCAGGAATCGAATGCAATAATTTGTTTGAAAAAATATGAACACCCCCTTCGGAAAATGAGCCTTTCTTGGGCATGGGTTCTAGAACCGGAAGAAACTTTTGCAACAACCTGATAATAATAACAATAATAATAATATTAAAATAAAACAACCCACAGAACAGAACATTTCTTAATGAAAAATCAAGTAAACTTTATTCAGTTTTAACATTTTTCATAACTTGACTGCATAAGCTTTCTTGTAGGCTTTGGTTCGAGGCAGTTTGGAAGTAGCGATCTTTGGGAGAAGTTATTTTTGTATTAGATGTTGGTGACAAGAAATTCAAATAAAAAGTGAATTAATTTATTGTATAATGAACTGGACACTGTATATGCTGTATAATTAATTCTATATCACACGGTATATTCGTTGAGAATTTCATCAGGACAGTAGTTCGAAGCAGTTTGGAAGCAGAGACAATCAATATTGATGATCTCTATTTGGAAGTAGCGATCTTTGGGAAGAGTTATTTTTGTATTAGATGTTAGCGACTAGAAATTCAAATAAAAAGTGAATTAATTTATTGTTTAATGGAACTGTATATGCAATATAATTAATGTATAATTACACAGTGATTTCATCAGGACAAAATCCCGTCCGGACAAAACCTCCTCCGGCCACAGTTGTTGCAGGGCTGATATCAATCCTTTTGTATAATAAGATCCAAGAAATTTAGATGCTTTTTAAGCCAAAATTATTTGCATTATAGTAGAGGATTTATGGTATTTATGTCCAATAAATATTCTGGTAATCTCTATCTTCTGTCCTTTTATTTTCTTGTACCTCTGCTACCACTTTCCCACGACGATTCCAGTGATGGGTCCTGTGGTGTATTGTGGGGAGTGAATCATGAAGCAAACGCACTCTCTGCTTGCTCGTTAATAACTGCCTTTACTTTCGTTTTAGGTGTAGTAACAAAACATCAGATGCCATCTGTTGGCGGTACACAGAACTACATCTTTAAAACATCGAACATTATTATTTTGACATTATTATTTTAATATTATTAATTAAATAGTAACATATATTACACCTTCCCGCGTAAGATAAAAATACACATGCAAAAAAATTATAAATTGAGTCTCTGCGGTGGCTTTCGCAATCTTTGTGATCGCCGAACAGTTTCTGACCTCAGAACGCCGTCTGAAATTCCCGGATCGGGTGGAATGATCATCTGATCGTGACAACGTCCAGAATCAGAGGTTGAAGATTCTTCAGATACTCTTGGAACAGATTGTACTGTAGATTGAATGTCAGTATTTGGTTGATAGTTCTCTTTAGCAATAGGAACTGTAGTACTAGAAATAGGAAAAACTGTCGGGGTACTGCACAAGTGATTTATCTGTAGCATGAGATTCAGCTGCATGTCTCAATTGATCCACATGGCGTTTCCATGTCAAACCATTATTCATTTCAATCTCAACATTCCTTGGTTCCAAAACACGTAGTATTTTTCCGTTCATCCACTTGTCTTTATGACGATAGTCTCTCGCCCACACGTAGTCACCTTTATTAAAATTTTTATTAGTACCACCTTAGTAAAAGGTTTGTTTTTGCTGTTTGTTTAAGACAACACTTTGTAAGTTCGGTCGAATCAGATCAAATCTTGTACGAAGATTTCTTCCAAAAAGTAACTTAGCAGGTGTCTCACCCGTAGTTGAATGAGGAGTCACACGGTAGTTCATCAAAAAACGTTGAAGAGCATCCTTCACATTAAGACCTGCATTTACACTAGCCTTTAGAGAGTTTTTAAAAGTTTTCACTGTATTTTCTGCAGCACCATTAGTAGCTGGATGATTTGGCGCTGAAAACTTGTGAATCACACCATTAGATTCTGTGTACGATTTAAATTCTTCTGATCGAAATTGTGGTCCATTATCACTAACCAAAACATCAGGTAGTCCGTATCGGATAAACAGATCACGGAAAACAGCAATAGTAGACTCTGACGTAGTCGAATTCATTTGAAAAATTTCTGGCCATTTCGAATACGCGTCGATAATCACTAGAAACATGCATCCCATAAATGGTCCTGCAAAATCAGCATGTACTCGGGACCACGCTCTTTTTGGAAACTCCCATGGATGAAGTGAAGCCTTGGGTTCAACATTTCTCAATTGTTGGCACCATTTACAAATTGCAACAGTCTCTTCGATTTGAGAGTCCAACTTGGGCCACCAAACGTATGAACGGGCCAAAGCTTTCATTTTGACAACACCAAAATGTCCTTCATGAAGATATTCCAGAACTGTTTGTCGTAGCGAAGCTGGAATGACCACTCTTAAACCCCACATTATACATCCGAGTTCCACCGTTAATTCATTACGGCGGCAAAAATATGGCTTTAGTTCTTCAATTTTGATAGATTCCGGCCATCCATTTTGAATCATTCGGGAAACTTGAGCTAAAACCTTATCAGTCCTGGTATGTCGTGCAACATCTTGAAATGATAACGATATATTTTCCATGGTTTTTATAGAAAGACACTGAACTTCGTCTGTTTCTTTAACTGGATCTTCGGTATTTTTCATTGGCAATCTTGATAACATATCTGCTACCACATTGTCATTTGAAGATAAGTAGCGTATTTCATAGTCATATCCAGATAAAAGCAAAATCCAGCGTTGCATTCGGGGATTCATTGTTCCCGGAATTTCCTTTTTAGGATCAAACAATGTTATCAATGGTTTATGATCTGTCCATATGATAAATTTTTTTCCAAACAAATATTGATGAAAACGCATTATGCCAAATACTATTGCCAATGCCTCTTTATGTATTTGAGAATAATTTCTTTGAGCAGAATTAAGAGTTTTAGACGCAAACATAATAGGCCTATGTTCTCCTGCTACTTTATGTGCTATTGTAGCACCTACACCATACGCACTAACATCACAGAATAATTCTATTTGTTTTTCTGGATTAAAATGGATCAAAACACCTGAATTTATTAAACGATTCTTTGCTTTCTCAAATGCCTTTTGACAACTAGTATTCCATTTCCACTTTGCCCCCTTTTTTAAGAGCGAAAGCAAAGGTCCTAGAATAGTAGATAATTGGGGTATAAACTTCCCATAATAATTCAATGCACCTAAAAATGATTTTAATTGACTAACATCCTTTGGTTCTGGAGCATCAACGATAGCTTGTAACTTTTTAGAAACAGTTCTCAATCCTTGAGCATCTATTACATGTCCTAGGTATTCAATAGAATTTTTCATAAATTCACATTTACTTCTTTTTAATTGTATTCCTGCCTCTTTTAGTCTAGTTAATAATGCATCTAAATTTGAAAGATGATCTTCGTCATCAACACCAGTAACTAATACATCATCCTGAAATCCACAAACTCGTGGTAAACCTTTTATAATTGCATCTATCGTTCTTTGAAAAATAGATGATGCTGGAGTAATTCCAAAGGGCATCCTTAAAATCTTATATAATCCCCATGGTGTATTTATTACCACCAACTTTTGGCTTTCCTCATCTAATTCAATTTGATGATACGCACCTACCAAATCAATTTTTGTAAATTTTTGTCCACCATTTAATGCAGCAAAAATGTCTTCGATCTTAGGAAGTGGATATGGATCACGTTTTAAATAAGAATTAATGCTCACTTTAAAATCTCCACAAATTCTAATCCCTCCATCCTTTTTGATGATGGTTACTATAGGTGATGCCCAATCACTTAGTTGAATGGGCTCAATTATCTGATGTGCTTGCAGCCGCTCCAACTCCTTCTTTACCATAGGTTGAATATGGTATGGAATGGGTCTTGCCTTAAAATGTCTTGGCTGAGCACCATCTTGAATATCTAAATGAGCTTTATAATCTTTAATTTTTCCAAACTTATTATCCTTAAATAACTCTGAATGTTTCTCAAACACACTATCTAAGGTCAGTTTTGGAATATTTCTAAGTAAATGAACCTCACCCCAGTTAACTTTAAATATCTCTAACCAATCTCGTCCTAATAGTAAAGGACCATCTCCATCAACCACATAAATTGCGAGTGGTTGTACTTGCCCATTATATTCAATATCAATTTTAAACCACCCCATCGGGAAAATTCGTTCACCCTTATAAGGTTTCAAAATAATATCATTGGGCTTCAGAGGTATATTCTTAAAATGATGCGAATAAACATTCTCAGAAATGACTGTTATAGCAGATCCACTATCTAATTCCATAGAAAATGCCTTTCCATTCAGTTTTACATTTAACATTATTGGCTTGCCACCAGATCTACCCAATTTCAAAAAAGGAACTTCTTCTAGTTCATTTAAATCTAATGCATGAGCTGATCGTTCTGCCTGTGGATCTTTACCAGTTAGAGGTTGTATATTCTTATTATATTTAGATTTACACACATTCATAAAATGCCCCACTTTTTTGCAATTCTTGCATACTCCTTTGATTGCAAAACAATTAGAATGATGGTGGTTTGTTTTACCACATCTAAAACAAGGTTTAAATTTCCTTTTGTTATGGTTTGAATTCTTTGATCCTGCCTGAGGATTAGTTACATGCAATTTATTAATAGAGACATCCTCCTTCCCCTTTAATTCCAATACATCCTTTTGAGCAATCTCCAATGCAGTAGCTAATTTAACTGCTTCAGTAAAATTTAATTTTTCTTCGGATAGTAACCGTTTTAAAATTAATTCATTTTTTAACCCATGAATAAACTTATCCTTTAATCGATCATTTAAAGTATCCGCAAAGTTACAATTAATTGATAATTGTCTTAAGGCTGCTACATATTCTGAAATACTTTCATTTTCTCTTTGGCTCCTTTTATTGAACCTGTATCTTTCAGCAGTAATATTTGGTGCTGGACTTAAATGATTTTTAACTAATTCAACAATGTTATTAAAGGATTTAGTAGCGGGCTTATCAGGAGAACATAGGTTTCTTATTAAACCATAAGTATCTCTGCCAATCAGAGTCAATAAAACTTGTACCTTTTTATCATCGGCAATAGAATTGGCTTCGAAAAAATTTTCTACTCTCTCGATATATGAATCCCAATCTTCCGATTTGCAGTCAAATTCTTCGACGTTTCCCACAGTTGCCATGTCGTTAACGGATCACGATTTTCACCAAAGTTTTTGTCAAACAAATGTTTATGCAATTGTATCTGCCACTTGCTGTTGTTCTATTAAAATAGCCATCGATGCTTGGAAGTCAATATTCATAACAGAATTCTTTGTTTTAAAATAGTTCAACGATCCTCGTCGCCATTTTGTGGTGTATTGTGGGGAGTGAATCATGAAGCAAACGCACTCTCTGCTTGCTCGTTAATAACTGCCTTTACTTTCGTTTTAGGTGTAGTAACAAAACATCAGATGCCATCTGTTGGCGGTACACAGAACTACATCTTTAAAACATCGAACATTATTATTTTGACATTATTATTTTAATATTATTAATTAAATAGTAACATATATTACAGGTCCCAAATCCTTTTCATGTTCTCTACTTCCCCTTAAGGTTTGTACGTCTATTTATGAGACACCCTGTATAGCTGTGACTGACAAGGTGCTTGTTTTTTCATAAATAATAATAATTATAAAAAAAAATTATAAAAAATGCTGCTTGCTATGCCATTCATTTTGTCTAGTGCTTAAGTGTCTTCACCAATTTTATTGGCATGTCAGAAAACATTTCTAAATTTTTAGAGAATTAAATACTTTTAAGTAATTTTATCAGGTACAGTCGACCCTCGATATAAGAATACCCTAGGGACTGGAAAAGTCAAGGGCAAGGGAAACTTCGAAGAAAAGATGAGAAATAAAGTATCCAGTGATATTCCCTGGTTGTGAATATGGATATTTTAATCTGAGGCAGGTCAACCCAACAGGAGGATAAATAAAGTCCCGGGCGACGCCAGGTTTTCAACTATTCACACATTTTGGTTGTTAGCAGTCAAATACAGCGAACTTTGGCAAAAAGTGTGCACAAAACTGGAAATCCACACATTTTGGTGGCTTTCTGTGGGAAACAGGAAAATTTGGCAAAAAGTGTGCACGAAATTGGAAATCCACACATTTTGGTGGTGGTCCTGTTCTTTCTGTAGTTGATTTTAATGCATTTTAACTCCGCTTAAAAGGATACCGGATAAAAGGATAATCCACTTATATGGATAATTTCTATGCTAAAATTTGTGTTGAACTCCGCTTAAACGATAAAATAACTTCACAGAACGCGGCGCGCGCTGATGTTGCCAATTGGCTCTTTAATTTCCGGGAACCCGACAATTCGGTGAACGTCAATTCGGTGAACCTAACGATTCAGTGAACATGACACATGTAGTTTCTTGGCACATGCAGTCACTAAGCAGTAAAATTTCATTTCTGTTGACCAATCTGGACCACTATCACCACCACAATTCAACAACGAATAGTGAATAATGCCAGCTGCACACCACCAAATGAATCACCATTAGTTTCTTCAGATAAATGGTTGGTTTGGCATGTATTTTGGGTCCTCTAACCACTGTGCAGATCGGTGACAATTATCGCAATAACCACATTTTATCACATGTCACAGCTCTGTTCATATATGGCCTGTTTCTTGCCTGGGAAAACCAGCCTCTGGTTCGTCGTTTTCCATGTGATTCAGTTTCAAAGCTCACATGTAAATCAAAAAAAAATACAAAATAAACCAAATTTTCAAGTTTATTGTGGACAAGGTAGTCATGTATAGAACAAAAAACAAGTGCGACCATTTGAAGTTTAATTACTACATCGCGCTTTTAAAAGGGCTCTGTTTAAGGCAGAGTAAGTGAGGGAGTGGAGTTGATGACTGATTAACAGAATGAGGCAATCTATAAAAATATCTCATATCGTTGCTAAAACTTTAAAATATTAAGAACATCCTACATAATCTTCTACAGTAGAACCTCCGTAGAGCGAACGTCGATATAGCGAAATTCTCTCAATAACGAAATTTTTCTGTGGTCCCAGCAAAAATCCTATTGATTTAATGCTTTTTCAATCTCCATATAGCGAAATCTTTATAGCGTAATTATCCCTATAACGTAAGGATTTTTCGGTCCAGATAATAAATTTTAAGGTATATTTTAGCTCTTTATTACGAAATTTGGTTCCCTCACTTAGCATGACTGGACAACCAACGAACGAAATCATCGCAAACGAAGTTAAAAACAAGTTCTTATGTCACAAGCTCTGCCCAATCGGCTGCGGCTATTGCATTAGGCTTATTTTATCGGCAAAATTACGAAGAGTTCTTGAGAACAATGTTATCGCACCAAACTACCCATGATGCACTGCACAGGAATAATGGTGGCCTGCTGAGGAGTTTAAAAGTGCAAGCATGTTAAAAATTTATTCTCTATGAGAATGGGCACGAGAACTACTATAAAAGCTTTCGAAACTCGGAAGATTTTTTTATATTAAAAACTTTAAAATTTGTTCAAATTTATGAATTTATTTTATTGAAAGTTTAAGCCCATAAATATTTTTGTGAAATGTAATTTTACCGAGGCCGACGAAAAAACACTCGTCGGCCTTAATATATCTGCTTATAGATACGTTCTATCAATATTTTTCCGTAAAATACGTATTACAGTATTATTTTCGACCAGTTCTGCTTTCAAATTTTAATTATTTCAGGAAAAATAATAGCGATCCAAATAAAATTTTCAGCAATGGCGGCCTAGATGACTTTAGATAGGCAGCGATGTCAAGTATCGAAAAAATTTTGTTCTTAATGTTAAGAAGCATTCAAATTAATATAAAACACTAGATTTATACATCAAAATTATGCAAATTTTAACACCACCTCCATGCAACGAAATATCTATATAGCGAAATGATTTTGCGGTCCGTTGAGTTTCGCTGTACAGAGGTTCTACTGTATTCACACTGTAAATATTGTCATACAATGAAGACCCCTCTTGATGAAGGCCAAAATTGATTGTAACATTTAAAACATGTGTCAAACTCGTTTGGGCCACACACAATCTATAGACCCTGCCAGTGCTAAACCTGTCAATGTTTTTAAATTGGCCGAGTACTTGCTTGTTGCCGATTCATGTTTATAGCTGCTAATGCATTAACAATTGTTTCAATTAAAAAGAAGAGAAAAACCTCTTGTCCACAAAGTGTTTATTTAATTTGAATGCGTATTTTGTCCACTCAGCAAATACATCATCTTTTTAATTTTTAATTAACAGCAAGCCAGAGGAAGCCAATGCCAAACTTTAGAACTTAAATCTCATTATACAAATTTCAGAATTTTGAACTGTTAGAAGATTTTGCCACAATATGAATTTCTTTTGAAAACTAGCCCATGTGAGTTACCCTCTCTCTCCCTTATGGTTTGATGTTTAGATTGTTTAAGTGCCCTGTTATATCTGCTAGGAAGACAGATCTTGTACCCACAACAGATTCTTAAAAAGAAATAAATCTTCACTTTTCATTTCCAGGAAAATTATATTTCTTCCAAAAGTAAATAAAACCTTTTTAGTTCATTCTGCAAGACAACCAGCAAACGTCCATATAGTACACTAAGCACTTTAAATTCACTGTCCATATTATGAAAGAATTAACCAAACTGGTAGTGGTAAAGCCCTCTGGATCGAATGAAATTCAGTGAACCACAGTTTTGCACACTGTGTTGAGCACATCATCCATTTTCAGCATTTTGGAACAAATGCACTGCTGATGAATAAGGGAGTGGAAAGTTTCAGTTTTGTTTTATCTGGATAGGTGTCTTTCAGCTTTTTTCCTAGTTGCAGCAAATCATTTGTCTCTGCCAATCAATGCTGGAGAGTCATCAGTAGTCATAGCATGGCCAGAAGCCTGTGAAGAGGAAGTGTGTATTTTTGTATAATTTTCCACCAGGCACAGATCCAGGGAGGGGGGGCTCACCCCCCCCCCCCCAGCCCTTAACTTTGTAATACAAATGTGATAACTATTTGCACTGAGATGTTATGA
>JAHWFO010108553.1:615058-696015 GCA_023313115.1 Rhysida immarginata
TGCCCCCGTTTTCCACACTGCATGACAAAGTTTTCCCCAGCAGTTGTTCCATGAATGGGAATCAATTCCAAAAACTCTACAGTTACTTTCAAACTATTATTGCATCAGAAACAATGAAATTGTGCTCATCCACAAAGTCATTATAGTCGAATCCAGTTATAACGAAGTTCAGAGGACCACTGCTTTACTTTGTTAAATCAAGATTGTAAATTAATTTGAGAATAAATTAAAAATAGCTTACTTTAAACCATGAATATAATTTTTTTTTTATTTTTTAATTCTTTTATCTTTAATTATGGAAAATATCACTCAATATTGTCGTTTTAAATGTACAGATAGGATTTTAAAATGATCTATCCTTAAGGAAAGATTTATCTTTATGGGTGAATTTCATCCTTACCAGAAATTTGCACTTTTATTTTCATAGCATTAACATTAATAGCTATAATTATTCTGTATACAGGGGACTTTAATATTTTAAAAATGGAAAACTAGTTTTTTTTCAAATTCAATATAGCAAAAAAAAAAAAAAAAACCACCGCATTTAGCTCAACATGTGCTAATACTTATCCGAGTGTCTTGTTTGCATACTTCGTAACATTATGTGAATGAAATACATGTAATTTTATTTCACGCGACAAAAATAGCTCCATTTTAATGCAATTCTTTAGGTTTTACCTTCAGTCTAATATTGAACATCATAGATTTAGTTAAAATTTTATAGTACTGTATGACGCGTATTAAAATTGAATTTTACTACAGTGTATATATATATATATATACTGAAGAATTAAGAATTTAACAAAACTATGCACCATTTCTGATGTTTGTTCACACATGGGACTATCAGGATGCTATCATTTTACTATCATTTATTGATTTAAATTCTCAGTCTTGATAACAATACAGTACTTAGTATTGAAAATAGCGATGAATGGGAGGGTTCAAAATAGTACATGTATTATATTTTTTAATATTTTTTCGAATAGAAACATGGTCTTCAAATCATTTTGTTGATAGGCCTATACCAACAAGAGCAGTTATTTTTAACAATGGTTTCTTAATTGAAAAGGTTAAGACACTCCTGTTTAAACGCAATCCTGCTGTTATTTTGACCATCAGATGGCAATAAATCGAAGTCTGCTCTAAGTAATCAGATATGCAATAGAATTCAACATATAAAGCCTAATTTATCGATCTTTATTTAAAAGCACAACTAGTTATAAATTTTAAATTTTTTATCTTAAATAAATGATTCAAAATGATTCATAGAAATTTGATAAATGAAGCACGGATTGCTCGAAGTGCCATCTACTTCCATTTTTTTGTGAACTCGCGCCAATAGCATTGGAACAGTTACAAGTGTCCTAATCTCTTCAATTAAAAAACCATGATCAATTTGAGTAATAAAAAAAAAATAAAATAAAAAAAAAAAATAAAAAAAAAAGTTAATGCTGGTTTTTACAGATTTGATTTGTGTTAAGACTGTTTGTGTCACTTACCTGATGCTTAACTTCCGAATAAAATTTCGTTATAATGAAATTACAAAGTTGTGGGGACTTAAAATTTGCTTCGTTCAGTGGAAACTTCATAATAAAATTTCATTATAATGGGATTCGACTGTATTTTGATCATGCAACTTGCTAGAGTTTTCTCAATTGCGGTCTTAAGTATAATAAGTGTTGTTTTGGATAGGTGCATGCACAGTGATAATTGTTACAGCTACTATAGTAGATCAACTGAGTTGCACTTTAAAATACAAAATTAAACGGTGGTGGCCGTGGCCTGGTTGTCTCGTCGGTTGGCATGCCAATCGATGGAGTTCAGCAACTTCAGGCGCGGCCAGCTGCTGGTTGGGTGACGACCTGGGCTTGAGGGCCACCGCTGGCGGGACAGCTATTTGGGGCGCGGCTGTTGGGGGACTTTGGTCTGACCCATTTGCCGATTGACCATAGATGGTGTTCCAGCAGTTGGTGACAGCCTCTGGTTCGTTTATCCCCAGCAGCTTTTCCATCATGAAACCCCCCGTGCTTCGGAGGGCACGTTAAGCCGTCGGTCCCGACTGCTACTGTCATCTCGTAGCAGTCGTTATTAATGGGATGGCGCAAAACTCCCTCGTAGGAGTAGGTGCCGCAGATTATCGCTTGCGATAATCTACCCTCTGTACCAGATAAGAAAAACGGTGGTTATATTTTACCATGGATGTAGAAAGCAACAAAATAACAAGCAAAGGGCCACCTGCAGCCCATAGGCCATCAGTTTGACATACAATGTAAAATATTCTACTCCACAAAGAAATTGCAACACCAAGAACATTTTGTTACAACACTGTGCAATTTCAGGGAATGCTTAGAGTAATAAGTTATACCAATTTTTGCGGTCTGGCCAACAACATCATAGGAAAATACAGTAAAAAAGGGGGATAGATTACGAGTTCAGATAACTTTTGAGTATTTCTCCTGAAGACAAAAAGTGAACATTCAATAAGACAGTTACGCACATCCATATTTAAATTACTTGAGGAAAAAGTGCATACTCTGATCTAATTGTATTAAAGTGTCGCAACAACACCCAATGTTAATGTTGAATTCAGTTTGCGTACTTTTTGACCTTTTTATCCCAACAAAATTTGTACTTGACACATGATAGCCTTTTTGAAATAAAAAAAAAAAGTTAAACTCAAAAATAGTTACAAACTTGAATTAAATACCGTATTTATTCTACTAAAATGCGAAAAATTTTGGCCTAAAAAGCATCTAATTTTGTGGGACCGTATTATACAAGTGTATAATATTAGCACTGCAACGACTGGTGATTGGGCTGATGAAGTTCAGACGAAACTAGCATATAATGCACATCACAGTACATTAATTATATTGTACAGTAGAACCTCGATTTTCTGTCCCTCAATTAACTGTTCAGCCATTAACCATCATCATTTATAATTTTTTTTCCATGATATACAGGGTGATTCAAATTCAATGTAAAAAACTTTTAGGGGAGATAGTATAGGTGATTCTAAGCAAAAAGTTCATATGAACATGGGTCTGATCGGCCTCGGTGGCTCAGTGGTTGCGTGATCACCTCTGATGCCCGAGGACGCGGGTTCGACCCCGGCCGAGGATGAGGAGGATTTTTTCAGGGGGAAAATCCTGAGATCACGCACTTCCTTCTGAAGGGAAGAAAAGCCGTTGGTCTTGTGCGAGAACCCTTGCGAGGCAAAATTTGCGGCCTCTATAACGCCGTCTTGAAATGACCATGGCAGTTGAAAAGGATGTTAATAACAAACAAGCCAACCAAACAACCAACCAACATGGGTCCGAATTTGAATGATAACTGAGATATGAACAGAAATAAAAATGCCACCACTAAAATGAACAGGTTATTAATTCAGGTTCTGCAACGTCTAGGATAATGAATTTTGGAGGAATAATAGGGTACATAAAACTGTGTATAACGTTAAAATTTGATCGAATTCCAACTAGTAGTTTCCGAGTTACGAACTCAAAATCGTAACACACGCTGGTTAGTACTCGCATGTGAGCACTGCTACGATTTTGAATGCGTATCTCGGAAACTACTTGTTAGAGTAAGATCAAATTTTAGCAGTATACACAGCTTTAGGTATCCTATTATTCCTCCAAAATTCATTATTTTAGGCGTTACAAAACCTGAGTTATTAACCTGTTGATTTTAGTGGCGGCATTTTTATTTCTGCTCATATCTCAGTTATCATTCAAATTCGGATCATTGTTCATATGAACTTTTTTTCTTAGAATCTCCCCTAAAAGTTTTTAAAATTGAATTTGAATCACCCTTTATATTTACAATTTTTCATGTAAGTGTGAACAAAATACATGTATAAAGCAATTATGTAAGATGAGGACTTGTAATAAAATATATTAATTAAAAAATAAGAACTCCATTTAATTAAAAGAAATAGAAATAAAAATAAATAATAAAAAAATTGAATAAAAGTCACCCAGTGGAGAAATACAAAGTTGAAGTGGACGAAACACAGATGAAACAAGGTCTTGTGGAGATTATGTAGATGAAACACAGGTGAAAAGAAGATCTTGTGGAGAAATGTTACACGAAACACAGGAAGAAATACAGTAACAGGAGAAGAAGATCTATGATGAAAGTCCGATGATCCATAGAAACGTAGATGACAAAACTGAATGTATTTAAAACAAAATAACGTTTTCGGAATTTTTATCCCATCTTCAGTTTATAAACTTTTTGAAAGAAATTTCAGTTAAAACATAATAATAAAACAAAACAATGAAATTAAAACTAAGGAGGTATTGTTCTTAGTTTGATTGTTGTGAACAGGATAATGGTATTCGATTGTTGAGGGCAAGGGAAGTGTTGTTGCCTGGGTTATGTTATAGTTTTAGTAGTAATTTCCATTTACTATTCATTTCTATAGATGGTTTGGCTAAATTGTTTTCATTCGAAATAATGTTGATGGTTTCTTTTATTAGTCTTTTTTTGTAATTTATTTCTTTACCAATGATTTTGACTTTGTATTTCTCTACTGGGTGACTTTTATTCAATTTTTTTATTATTTATTTTTATTTCTATTTCTTTTAATTAAATAGTGTTCTTATTTTTTTAAATATATATATATATGCCAGATACCCTGTGCGAGGCTGCTTTCCCGTTAGCTACCAGTTTTTTGCCATGTGGGAGATGCCCTTGCCTCAATGCCACTACCTGTCCCTTTTGTAATACAGCAGGGGAGAATGGGTAACAGTGAGACATGGGGAACAGTGACACATTCCATGCAGCATCTACAAAATGCATCACTAGTACTTGGCGCCAACAATGCTAAAATGTAAAACTGTTCCCGTTTTCATCCATCTAGTTTCCATTATCTAATATCTTTATAAACTTTTGGAAAACACGCCTGCAATAAGTAAGGCAGGTTTAGTAACTTTTCTTGGTTATTTATTCCAAATTGTTGAAAAAATTTACAACAATCATATAAACCATTGCTATATGTGGAATGCTCATTCATTAAGCTCTCTAATGATGCATAATGGATTTGAAAATAACTCGAAACTTAAGCCTAAAAGCTTTAAATAATAAATCATGCTGTGTGGGTAACAGTGAGACAAAATGATTTGGGAACAAAAAGAAACAGAGCACATAATTCTGATGTTGATTTTTCTGTAGCCAATGTTCGCTAAAGGAATGTGATTGTAAAAAGAATCTGAAATTGTGAACAGATTGCTTTTAATGATACACAAGTTGTTTTCATACTCTTTTTTTTTCATATTTAGTTATGATTTTAATTTCAGTGATTCTTTAAATTTACAAAAATTTATCGGAGTGTATATTTTCCCGGCAGCCGGGAGTTGTCTCTTATCGCTATTTTCACGGCGCTTCCGCATGTGCGATCGGCGGTTGAACGCTTGAGAAAGTCCGAGGAATTCACTTCTCTCGCAAAGTCAGTCTTAGATCGAACTTTGAGCAGAAAGTACAGTACACGTTATAAATTATCGCTACATTATTCCTGCAAACAATTGAAGTCGTGCTAAAAAGATTTGAATTTCAAGACGTGAAATGATGGATAATTAAAAATAAAACGCGCTTTAGTTTTTCAAATCTTCCAACAGTTTTTTAAATTTAAATTTCATGTGTTATTATCAACCTCACATCTATGTTTTTTTCCATGCGTTATACATTTATAGCTACTGTATGTATCCATATATATCCATATTTAAACGTATTCATTTATATGCAAATACATGAAACGAAACACGCCAAAACAAATCAATCTAAGCAAACATCTTTATTTCAAAATAATGTATTTTTAATTTTTAATGAATTTTCATTAAAACTTCGTAAAATATTTAAATCAACAAATAAAAGTATCTAGTGAATTTGATGGAAGCCTTCAACGTTTTGGAATCCGAAATAGCGAACTGGACACAGTTCTTCATCTGGAAAGCATTCAAGGCGGACCGGAAAGCGTCGTACGACTCAAATTCAGCGTTCTCCTCCATGGTTCCCCAGATTGAAGATCTGATGACTAAAAGAATCACGAATGATGATCCTAATCACCTAAAAGCAGTATAACTTGCAAGCTGAACTTGTAGACTGTGCAAGGAAGTCTCCGATACACTCGGCAGGCACATGTCTTCTTCATCCAAAGGCACGCGCGCTTGTTCCCGCCATCTCTCCCATTCCCCGCCGTAGCGCATGCCCAAGCGGAAGTGCCGTGAAAATAGCAATAAGAGACAACACCCGGTTGCTGGGAAAATATACACTCCGAAAATCTATTGTAATTTAAAATAAACAAATTATTTTTAAATAAATGTAGCCTATAGGCCTATGCAATTGGGGAAGAGTGAGACAAAGTGCATCAGATTTATATAAATTATTTTCAGCGAAAATTGTTTTTAATAATCTCTGAAATTCAGTTATATAATAGGGTACTAAGTATAGCATATTGTGGAAAAAATTCATTACATTTGCAGACCTGCCAACTCACCCGGATTTTGACAATCTCACCCGATCGCCTGGCTGATCGTAAAAATCTCCCGGCGAATAGTACTCTCGTAAAAGAAGCTCTAAAATTTTCCCTCATGATGCACCAGCCACTTTGTCAGCCATTTTTTGTGGTGAACCTGATCTAATAGCAGTTCAGCAATTTAAAGGTGAATTTTTGGTTTGAAAGAAATAGTTTAACTAGTTCATTATTATGTTTTATTAAAAATGCATGTAGGGAACATTAAAAATTTTAAGAATTGAATTTCTTTATAAAGAAAACAAAAGAACCAATTGCTTATAGCGCTTACAGCACGATGTTGCGCTCTGATTAGGCTTGACCAATCAAAGATAGGTGGAGTTTCATTATAGTCACAATGCCTAAAGAAAAGGGGGCTTGTCAGCTGAGTCGAAGAAAAACAACGGAATTCCTATGGTGAACAAGAAGCGTGCCAGCATTTCAAGTCTTTTGCTAGTTTTTTCTCTCAGAAGTCTCTCGCTGGAGGGACGCTGCTCCACTCTCAGCCACGCTTGGTAGCTTGTCTGCAAAGCCACTGCCCTTAGTCCGGTATCGTAAGTCTCCCCCCCCCCCCCAATCTCAACCACCGCCCACGCCTATGCAATGTACAGCCTGTCATTAACTCGGCCACACCAAAACCAGGTGTAAAAATCTTCAAATCTGTTCCAAGTGCCTCTCACCTCGTCACTCTAGAAATGATTGTACAGCAACCAGCTTCAATTGTGCAAACTGTGATGAAAATCACTCTTCCTACTACAGGGGATGCAATAAATTCAAGTATGAAGCGCAAATTCGAGCAAAAATGATTGATCAACATCTTTCCTATTATGAAGCGAAGAGATTAGTAGATATGGAACTGATGGCAAGATACAGGTCCTTCGCAACTGTGGCAAGAGCAGTTTTACCTAGTTCAACCATGATCTCTCATCAACAGCCGATCCCACGTTCTGATTACCATCAGAATCCTCCTGATACAGACGATCTAACTAGACGAAACAGTGAAACAAATGTTACCTGTATGACATGTGGTAGAGACGAACTATCGCCACTATTCCCCTATCACTCGCCAATCCAAACTCCGTCGCAAACTTTACCACAAGAAGACCCCTTATTGGCGCAAATCCATTGGTCTCAACTCTCCCCTTTCACCCTAGAGGAACAAGGTGCTGACAAGGCCTGTTCCCAGCATTCCCAGCAGCATACGGAAAACGGAACCCTCAATGAAACAGAGCTTAAAATGGCACTAGGAAATCACACTGTAGACCAATTGGCGAGTAACTGTCTAAAACTTTTTATTTCATCTCTTATGGAAACAAACAAAGGTGGTGAGCCTAAATTAATAGACGAAACTTTCAACATGATAAGATCTAAGTTCTCCCATATGCCCATGTGGCTTGCAGATGCCACGGATTGGTGGAACAATATGCTCTCTCCACTTACTTCAAATGGTCCTGACGTCAGCCAGGAGCAATAATCATATAGCTGTAGTCCATTGGAATATTAGGAGGTTTTTTTCCAATTGGGAAGATGTCTCTCTCTTAAAAAGCAAAGCAGACATATTAACCTTCTGTGAAACTTTTCTTGGCTCAGACATGTCTGTTAGTATATCCAAATTCCATACATATGCAAACAATAGGGAAAAATATGGCAGTGGGAACATGACCTCGGTTAGCTCCACTATCCCCCATTTCGTAAACTCTTCCAAACATATCGGAGACATAGCAGTAATTGATCTAGTGGCATTCCTCCAGGGAGTCTGGCTTCACATATATAGTGTCTACGCTCCTGGCTATATGAACAAAGAAAACTGGAAGGAAATTATTAACCTCTCCCCCCCCCCCCCCTTTTAGAGCAATTGGGGATTTCAATGCAAAAAGTCCCCAATGGGGGTGTAGCAATTATAACCAGAACAGACGCTACTTAGAAGACATACAAAGTCAATTCAATTTTATCGTTCTTCTCATTTCAGAGCACATTTTTCAACCGTCCAACCCTACATGGTCCTCAGTAAACCTCGACCTAGCTTTAGTTTCTCTGAACTGCCCCTTTCCCACGCACCTGGAAATAATCCCAGGTTCGTATGGAAGCAACCACCAGCCGATACGTCTAATTATTTCCCTAAAGCCCACGGTTCGCCCCTCCCGCACAACTGCTCTTTCAGTCCTTGATAAAAACCCCTCTCCACTTGCACATGGCTCCCAACCTCTAAACGATTGTTACTTTCGATCTCCAAATATCCTTACCCTCTTGAAAGCTTTTCAATCCAAAACACAGGAACCCGTCCTAAACAGTGGAAGGGCCATACTTCAGAGACCATGTTGGTGGAATGCAGATTGTGAAGTAGCTGTATGGGAAAGGAATAAGTCCAGGAGAGAGTTTCTAAAATGCAGATGTGATCAGTGCTGGCTTCTAACTAAAAGAGCCAAAGCTAAATGTAAAAAAACCCTCAAGAAGCACAGAAGGGATTTCTGGAGAAATAGAGCCCCAATAGCATTTGGAAGTGTTTTCAAAGGCATGCGCCGTCGCTTATTCCCCTTATCAAAGATAAGGATGGCGTATTGCTCGACCCTGAATCTTCAGCAAGAGCAATTCTCTTGGCGACAGTAGGCTCCAAATCTACGGCTGACTTACCATGGCCTCGCCATCTACCTGGAGACTTTTGTCTGGAAGATCTCCGCTCTCCTTGGGAGAGCCCTTTCACAAAGCAAGAACTAACCGCATCTTTCAGACAGACATGAACTACACCTGGCCCTGACAACTTATTAAATTCTACCTTTTTGAAACTAAGCGACAGTCAGTTGAAGTTTATGCTCGAAGCTATTAACAACTCCTGGTTATCAGGTATTATTCCACCTAGATGCTATTATTTTCCCTATTCTTAAGCCTAACAAGACTTCAGACGAGCCATTCAATTATAGGCCAATTGCTCTTACGTCATGCCTGGTGAAAATAGTTGAAAGGATGGTGAATAATAGGCTACAACACTTCTTAGAATCTCAAAAGCTCTTACCCAAGTATTCCTCAGGTTTTAGGAAAGGCCGTGATCATGCTCACTCCTTTATTAATCTTGTAGATGACATCCTCGCAGCAAAAGAGAAAAATGAAAGTATCGGCATTATTTTTCTCGATATAAAGAAAGCCTTTGACTCCGTCCCTCACGAGCTACTGATCAACAACCTATTAAGTATTAAGGTCCCTAATAGACTAGTGTTATGGATCTCTTCCTTCCTCAGAATGAGGAAAGTTGGTATTAAGTTCCCTGGAGGAGAAGCTTGGACAATTAGCTTACAAGGACTCCCACAGGGATCCATTTTAAGCCCCACGCTCTTCAACGTATATACAAGTGATAATAACGCCCCTAGGGGGAATGGGATAAGTGTTTTTGCTGACGACATGGCCATTTGGTATGTGTGCAATTCCATCCCAAACATCCATAGAACGTTGCAAAACTCCTGCGATGCCCTTGCCAGCTGGGGAGCTGGAAATCATCTAAATTTCTCACCAGACAAATCTGTAGTCCTGTGTATTGCGAAAACAAGACCTCTTCCGCTTCTTACAATCTTCCTGCAAGGTGAAAAACTCCCCTGCAGGCGCACTCACAAATTTTTAGGCTTCTTTATCGACGACAAATTAACCTGGAGACCACGTATACATATCATCTTAAAATCGAATAAGCTTAGATCTCTCATATCCCAGGTACTAGCTGGATTCAACTGTAGCCGCTTCAAAACTTGTGGAACAACAGTGCATCCGCCGCCAGACCTCATTGCGGAAACCCCTGACTGGGTTGTGGAGGCCCCCACGCGAAATCTATGCGACAACCTAGTTAGCGACTTCCTGAGAGACAAATACACTCGTTTCACTAAGATATACTCGGACGCTTCCTTGTCTCCTTCTAGCCTCACAGAGGGGATTGGAGTATATATATATATAAGAGGCAAACGCATAATATCAAAAAAGGTTAAACCTGCAACTAGCTCCTATCAGCTCGAATTGATATCAATTCACTGCTCATTAATATTTACTGCGACCCTACTCCCAGACTCCTATCCGATTCTTACAGATTCAAAAAGTGTGCTCTTATCTATCCAGTCAAGTTTAAACAATTACCGATGGAACTACAAAAACCTTATCGGCCAGGTGATAAGCCTATTGCAACTACTTGATGAGAAGAACTATAGCATAAGATTCCTCTGGGTACCTGGTCACCATGGAATAAATGGAAACGAACTTGCGGATAAACTAGCCCATTGGGCTAGAATAGGAAAAAAGCCGGCTTCACTATCTCGTGTAGACGCTTCAGCCTTCCGAGACTGCGTACGATGAAGCGCTTTAGAGAGCTGGAATTATCTTTGGTCTACGGAATCCAAGAGGTCCCACTATAAAAATCTTATCCCAAGGATAGGAAACGTAAAACATTCCTCTCCAAAATGGCTCTCCTATCAACAAAAGTCCATCCTATTCAGACTTAGAACTGGTCATGTCCCGCTAAATAAATTTTTGTATAAACTAAAATTGGTGCCTTCGGACTGCTGTCAGTGCGGAGAATCAGAATCAGTGGAGCACGTGTTACTTCACTGTCCTAATTTCCGTCGGCAGAGGGAGCCCCTCCTTCAGGAACTCCACCATAGAGAAATCTCAACATCCCTACAAAACATTCTCCTTGCTACCCCGATGAGTCAAAAATTGAAGAACATAGTAGCGAAAGCTCTATTCAAATATTTAGACACAACTAAACTGTCAGAAGAGCTGCAAAAACCCCTCACCAGCCATTAACTAATCGTTGCACGTTAAGCTGAAAAGTTTCCCCTTGTATCAATCAGCTAGTCTCCCTTTCTCTGGAGATGAGGGCTGTGAAGAAGAAGAAGAAAAGGGAAAAAATGAGAAGATATGATGGATTTTATAAAAATAATACAAGATGTTATCGATTTTTGTAGCAATTAAATATGTTATCGTTAGGTATGTTTTACCCTATAAAAACTTACTATCACCCGGTTTTCCTTCAGAAGTAGTTGGCATTTAGTAGTACTAAATTTACTAACACCCGGTTTTCCTTCAGAAGTAGTTGGCATTTAGTAGTACTAAATTTACTATCACCCGGTTTTCTTCCAGAAAAAGTTGGCAGGTCTGCATTTGAGCCGACATAACTGGAAAAACAAACTTTTGAAGAAAGGGCGTCTCACTGTTACCCGCTCTCCCCTACAGAACCTGCGGTTATACTGTATTATTTATCAAATTAGCATGGAGATGGATTTACTTATAAGCCCACTATGCTCTTGTGTATATTTACCTTATTAATTCTGCTTATTTAAATAAAATGGATAATCCGTCATTTTCGAATAACCATTATCCCCTTCCCCTCCATTACAACGGAAAATTGAGGTTCTATCATTATTCTTCCGGTTCTCACACAGCACAGATGTGTTTCATGCACTCTCCATAAATTCATCGAGCGCAAGCAAAACATGGTTGCATTCATTGATACATAAACATTATTTATCCAGTGGTATATTGCCATTTAATTCCTTATGGTTTAGTGTGAAATTATAGCGAACTTGTTTTTTTGAGTCATACGATTAATTTTTTCCTTCAATCAATGGACTCCACCATTTGGACCGTTTATTTTGAAAGTGGTGTAAGTCCATTTTCTCTTGTTTCGAGAAAATTAAAGGTTAGCATATCTGTTAATTAAAAAATTTAGGCAAATTATATGAAGTCTGGCAATGTTTCTACTGTTTTATCGATATTTAATTTGATTATATCAATTTGTTTTAGGCGAATTAGACTATAATAATATATATTTATAGGCTGTAAATGGACTTACACCACTTTCAAAATTAGACAACTGTAAAAATCCTTTAATTTCAATTTTGAAAAATCAAATATAACTTAAAATATACTTCACTTTAATCCAATTTTGTTTACAAATACGCATAACAAGACATAAAATTTAATTTTAGACGCTAATTACATTGTCAAAATTACAAGACACGGATAGATTTTACTTATGCTCTGCATGTGGCAGTGTTTCGAAATATGCATGATGCACCGGAGGTACATAGGGTAGTAACTGCATCATGTCTTTATATTTTTCGTAACTAATAAGCCTGGCATTTTGGTACAAAGGCGCCAGGGCGATTTTTTCAAATTTTGGCGGTCTTCCAGGACGTGTAGGTAATAAATTTATAGTTTTGTTGTTCATAGCAGAATTATTTTCATCCTCTGAACCTAAGATTATTCTTCTGTTTATATTCATGGGCTTTATGTCTGTGTGAATTTATTTATAATGAAATAAAATAAATATTTTCAATTGTTATAATAATATAATATTGATTTACCATTTGTTCTTACCTATATCACTATCTGATGTTAATATGAAGTTATCCATTTTAAGAAACAAATGGAATAAATTAACAACTCTATAACCTAAGTTAGCAACTCTTGACACGTAATATGGCACGTAAGATAAAACAAATGAATAATAACAGACTACTAATCGGCAACCGTCTGCTAAGCCACCTACCTCTGTCAATTGGACTTACACCACTTTCATAATCAATGATTATGTAATTTCATTTACCGACCGATTTTAAGTTGTACAAAACATGGGAATTTTTTAAGAATATACATTAAATTAAGCACGAATTACGTGATAGCTCATTTTTTTTAAAAAATGGACTTACACCACTTTCAAAATAAACGGTCCATTTAATGGACTAAACCATTTATATACTAGTAGGAGTGTTATTTACATGCGTGAATACTATCTCTCGGGTTTTGATTTTCTTTTTTGGACATTAATTTCCTACCAGCATCATAGTTGTTTATTTGTTCTCAATTTATTTTTGAACTATGCCAAAAACCAACACAATAATGTTGAAGCCTTCATCTACGCGTGCAGTCACCAGTGGAACGCCCGTAAAGTCAACAGATGAAGATTCCTCCCTCTCTTCAAACGAGTCGACCATTCTAGCAATATTTGAGCAGCCGAACTTTTGTGATTCGTTTGTTAGTAAGTTTATGGATAAGCTTACGAAACTGTTGAACAAAAGACTATCTGATGTTAACAATAACGTAAAAAGCTGTCACCACTCGTTTGAATACGCTGACCTCACAATTTGAGGTCTTCGACACTAAACACACTTCTTTATAAGAAAATTTGAACAAGCTAGATAATGAATTTCATCCTGATGGCCACTCAAGAATCTGTTATCGGAGGACTTGGACAAACTTGAACAGCATTCACGATGGACCAATATACTTATCTTCGGCCTTGCCGAACAGCCTGCTGAGGTGCTCGTATATACATTACCTACTTTTTTCTTTGAAAATTTAAATGTCTCGATCAGCTCTACAGACATTATTGCAGCCCTCGTACATCTGATAAACCTCGACCTTTAGTGGTGCATTTCTCCACATATTTGCTTCGCGATCTGGTTATAAAAAATTGTAAAAAATTAAAATCCCGACAGCTTCGCATCGCAATAATGGTAGACCTCACTACTTCACGTTACAGGCTCCTCTGAGAGGCGAAGTCCTAGTTCGGATTGTCCAATGCTTGGAGTTTTAGTGGTTCCATTTTTATTAAAGACTAATGGCAAGATCAGGCAAATTAGACATTTTGTCAATCTTGATTAACTTTCTATTAATATCACTGGCCATTATTTTTACCTAATTTTAAATGCCTTGATATCATCCATATATATAATAAAATAGTAGCGAGGCCATAATAAAATCCATATATATTTTAAATGCCTTGAGAAAAAGTGATTGCTACGTGTATTATAAACGATACTGAAGCTCAAACAACAGTTTTTAGAATTTTTGTGTGGTTATAAACGATACAGAAGCCTAAACAATAGTTTTAGGATTTTTGTCTGTATCTCTGTTTATATGTTAGAGGTTGGTGCCAAAACTAGTGAAGGGATTTAGTTGAAATTTGCTGTGAAGGTTATTTAATACCCGAGTCAACATATAGGATACTTTTTTCTGTGGGAAAAAGTCTCATTCCCACGGAAAAAAACATCAACTGGTTCCATTAACGTATAATGTCAACAGATGTCGTAACGAGTAAATCGCACTATGGTTTTGTTCCTTATGAATACATATATATAAGGAGAATAATTGCCAACAGATGTCGCCAAGATGCATATGTCGAATACTTCGAGATCGGAGCATATTTCGAGTTTTTCGAGTACAACAAAGTTTGTACATATTAATTGACATCTGACTCCATGACAATAATAATTGCTCACATAAAAAATCTATTTTTTTTGCCTTGTCCTCATCCACTGACATTAACTGGTTTTTTAAAAGTTTATGAATTATATTTATCTGATCATCTACAGTTTCAGACTCTCTATTTATTTTGGCTCCAGAAGGTAAAACAATGAACGTAAAAACAAATAAATTGGTATGGCAGAATGATACATTCGCACAGGCCTACCACGAGATAATGATACGGATTCAAAAAAGAAAATTGTGTTTTTCAATAAAAGGAAAAGCTGTTCATGTCATTTACATTGTGCTTGGGGTGGCGAAATGAATGCTTCTGCCATTTCTTCATTTTTACCAAAAAAAAATTAATTTCTCTAAAAAGGCTTAGTCCATTTCCATAAAAAATGTGTCAATGCAAATTTTTAGGACTCCTCTAAGTGTGAAAAAAAAGGAAAAAAAATTGACGAGGGGAGAGGGGGATAGTTAATAACTCCAAAACGGCTCATCACAGCCAAATATGTATAAAAAAATTCGCCTTAATGAGAGGAGTATGTACATGTCGAGTTTATTCAGTTTGGTTCGCTGGTTTGAATGCTACAGCCAAAAAAATTAATATCTTGTAAAAGCCTTACACAAGTGACTTAAAATATACGCTAAGGCACAATTTAGGGTACCCTCTAAGTATGCATAATTTTTATTTGGTTCTGTTATTAGCTGCACAAAATTGGCCACATACATACGCACAGACAGAATTTTATTTTCTCAAAATTTCAACATAGCTTTTTGAATCACGAGTTTTTAAGTCGATTTCAGCAAAAAAAAAAAAAAAAAAAAATTAAGTTTCTGAAACGAACACATTGGCCTTCACTCTTAGAGAGTGGCAGGCCAATACTGAATATTTTTCATAATTTTTTGCCTTGACATTAATTCTATTCAACCATAAAATAAAGTTGTAATTTAATTTTTCTTTCCTGAACTCGATTTATTTGGGGCAGTTACTTAATATAAAGGAGGGTTACTTATATTAAGAGTTAGTTTTAGAGTTAGCAAATGGATGACCTTCAATTTGGGGGTCAAAGTTAAATCTGAGTGCGACATTGAATTCCCCACCCCCCTATTACCTATAAACCACACTCATCAGATCTCGCTTACCTGGCAGCTTTGAGATATCTGCCATGTTATCAGACATTTTGGACACCCTGTATAATGTATTCTCGAACGGCTTTATTACTACTTGTCAACACGGTTTCGTACTGAAAAGAAGTACGGCTATAGCTTGCTACGAACTCCTTGAATTTGCATCTATAAATATGGCTTCAAATAACTGCGTAGTTGCTGTTTATATTGATTTTTCCTAGGCCTTTGACCTTGTTTCTATTGAAAGACTTCTTTGTAAACTGGCACGCCAATATGGAATATACGGCCCACCTTTGTTATGGCTAAAATCCTTTTTGATAGAACATATGTATTTTTTAAAATTGTGTGACTTGACTTCTTCCAAGATCACATGTAGTGTGGGTGTTCCTCAAAGGTCGATTCTTTCACCCTACTATTCTCGTTATTCATGAACTACATTGTCCATCAAATTCAGCCTCACTCTCCTTTAAAGTGTGACTGGTGTCAGTGTGTTTTTTTCGTTTTGTAGAGGATGTTGAAAATTAATTAATTTCTCTAGCTGTGTTTATGTGAGTTTAGTTTAATTGCGGCATTGTGAATTGTGTAGCGTAATTGTAGTGGTTGTGATGTTTGTGGGGTGTATTCGGTTGAGTGTATGTGGTGAGATTGTAAGAGCTTATTTGCTGACAATTTGTAGTATTAGTTAATTTTTTTTTTTTTTTTTTTAGCGATATTGTAATTTTTTCGGTATTGTAAGTGGTAATAATAAGGTTGGAAGGCTGTGGCAACAATGGTAACGATCTTACGAACACTTTGTTGTCGCAGCTTTTCCAGAAATTTAGCTCACAACAAAGGTATTGTATAAAATCTTTTGTAGAAGAGAGATCGCTCTGGGCAAAGTTGTTGTTAGACAGGGAAGCTCGCTTGCGGTAGCGTTCATTCGTTCGTTCGTTTGTAGAGGAGCCCCAATATGATGAAATGGGAGGCTCTCTTGTGATAGCTGCTGCAAAGGCCACGACGAAAGTTAAAAGACGACCGAGACCGGATAGGCAGCCGGTGTACAGCGTGGGATGTAATGCAGGTCTTGGAAGAGGTCAGGTAGTAATGGTGGCCGTGAAGGGGAGTGTTGAAGGGAAGGTGTTTGGGCCTTTTAAGATTATCAAGTGGGTGTCTAGCTCCTGGGTGAAGGTTCATGGTATAAGACATAAGGATAATAAAATGGTTCATAAGAGTCGTGTGAAAATAGCTTATCGTCAACAAAAGCACGTTCGTCAAGTTAAACCCTCCATTCAATACCATGACGAACATACATTCGCATTTTCGGCTATTAATTCTATTAACCAAACAAACACGTGGTTTTTCAGGAATGAAACAATAAAATCATTTGGAACAGTTTATTCTTTTCCTATAAAGGTCCATTTTCCTGTCGATAGATGGAACTATTGCGTTTATTTTTGATTTGAATTACTGATTTAAGGAGTTTAAATGATTAATTTAAATTTAAATGAGTTCAGTCTCCTTATAATGGGGAAAATCGTGAATTAATAAAAAAAAATAAATAAATAATAAATAAAGTCTTGAAGAAACTTGTGAGATGGAAGAAAACTCAAAGGATGTAGTCTATTGAAGATGTTGTTGATAGTAGAAATAAACCCAGTCTATTGAGGATGTAGATGAAGTCTTGTGCAGATAATGTTGATAGGGGAAAACGATAATCTTTAAGTACAGATGAAATTTTGAAGAGGGTGATCAAAATATTTGGGATAAAATTTATATAAAAAAACGTTTTCGAGAATTTTTCTCATTATCAGTTGGATTAAATATTTTGAAACACATTTGGTCACTGGTGGTCATATTGAAACACATTTGTAATTAAAAATAAAACATTGTTTATTGTTGTTACTAAAGTTGGTTTGTATGGTATTTGTTCATTTGACAATTAGGTATTCATTGCTTTCTTGAAATAAGCACCCCCTATGGCGACTTTTGGTACTTTTTTTTTTTTTTTTTTTTTTTTTTGCAGAAATCGAAACTGCATGTTCCACTAAGTATATACACCAAAATGTACTGCATTTGGCCTAATAGAATTCCCGCTAGCGAGCTCTGAACACCTCACGTTATTTCTTGCCCACCCGGTACTTTATCTCCTCATTTGATGGCTTTTCTTCTAATAAAGATAGGTGTTTTATTTTATAAAATTAACACTGATGCATTCTGCAGTATTTATTAGAAGCCTAACATGGTTGTATGCCTAACAATGACTTCATGCCATTCGATCTCATTTACACGTCCCACGTCTGCGGACAACACGTCTTGTTTTTTACAGATTCTCTCTCGCCAAAAAGAAAGAAAAAAAAACTACTGAATTAATAAACATTCCAGAAAAATGACGCACATCATAAACAATGACAAAGGAGGCTGTCATCATCTTCTTGGAAAACGTTTTCGCCGAGAAAACAATGACAGCCCCAACAATGCGTGAACGCTGCCGCCCATTATAGGTGCGACAACGGCCTTGCAATAAGGAATCCAAAAGAAGAACAAGCTTAACTTAAAATTAAAGAATTACTAAGAACTTAAAGAAGCACAATAAAATTACTAATAAACTTTACAACAACAAGGTTTCGTTTTTAAAATAAAAACAGCAAACTGCACTAAGATGCACCCCCTCAAAACGAACAGACAACATTTAGCACAACAAAAGCACATGCACACCCCCTTCCTCTTTCATCCACAAGCAACCAGCTAAACACAACAATAACCTAAATCATCACCAAGGTTGTTAAAGAGACGATGGCCTCTATCGGGGTGATCGATGGTCATTGGCTACTGATGTGTGACATCAGCTGGAAGGTTTGGAGCAGACAAACGCCACAGAAAACTATAGGGAATAATGGGGGGAACCCTTATTTTCCAGCTTATTTCTACTATTTATCACAAATATAAATGAAGAAAAACGTGCCAAGGTTTTATAAAAATATTTTATTGGAATAATGTGTGTTAATTAAGTTAAATAAAACTCCTTTAATTAAAAGAAAATAAAAAAAATTAAAATAAATAATATAAAACAATGAAAAAAGTCACCCAATGATAAAGTAAATGTAGAAAGACAAAACACAAATGAAACAAAGGTCTTGTGGAGAAACTCAGAAGAAACAAGGTCTAGTGAAGAAACGTTACACGAACACAGGGAAGCACACAGTTACAGATGAAGAAAGTCTATGATGAAAGTTCGATGATTTGTAACACGTAGATGATTAACTTGTGCATATAACGTTTTCGGGATTTTTTACCATCTTCAGTAATAAAGTTTTTTGAATGAATGGAAGATATAATAATAAAACGCAAAACAATGTGATCTAATACAATGTGTGATATATGATTAGTTTGATTGTTGTGATCAGGATTGTTGAGTGCAAGGGAAGTGATATTAGATTTTTAGTAGTAATTTCCATTTATTATTAATTTCTATATTTGGTTTGGCCAAATCTTTTTCACTCGAAATAATGTTGATGGTTTCTTTTATTAGTCTTTTTTTATAATTTATTTCTTTACCAATGATTTTGATTTTGTTCCAATCTGGATTATGATTTTGGTTAATGCAGTGGTTCACTAAGTGATTGTTTTTATCTTTGTTTCTAAGTGCTCTTTCATGTTCTTTTATTCTTGTTATTAATTGTCTTTTTGTTTGACTTGTGTAAATGTGTTGACAACTGGCGCATGGAATTTGATATATTATGTTAGTGATGTTCCATTTTTCTTTATTATTTTGGCAAATGTCTTTGAAATTAGAAATTGTGTTATTGTTTTGATTTTTTTGTTGTTTTTATATTGGTGATTGTTATTAATGTTTTGGTTATGTTATTTGTTATTTTTGGTATGGTTTTAATGTTTGGTATCTGTTCTAGTATTTTTTCTGTTTGTGAAATGTTTTATTATTGTATTGTATTGAATATCTTCTGTATTGTTCGTATTGAGTTGTGTTATTTTTTGTTGTGTTGGTGAATGCTTCTATATAAATTTTATCAATTAGTTCTATAGGATATTTATTTTTTGATAGTTTATTTTCAGATTTTTTAATTTTAGTGGGATATATTTTGGAGATGTGAGATTTTTTATTCTTTGTATATATTGTTTAATTGTGTTAATTTTTTGGTCTGTGGGTTGTTGTGATAAATAATGTGGTATGTTATTGCCTTTTGTAGGTTTTTCATATATTTCAAAATTTAGTGTATTTATATATCTTATAATATTTAAATCTAGAAATGTGATTTGGTTGTTTGACATGCAATTATGGGTGAATTTCAGTGGATATCTTTCTTCTAATAATTGTGTTAATATTTCTATCGGCCTATTTGTGATAATTAAGATATCATCCAACATATCTCATCCAAATTTTTATGTATTGTTTATGTTGTGAATTAAGTAATATGTGTTCTATGTGATTAAAATATATGTTGGCAAGTATGGGTGATAATGGGCTGCCCATTGGTAATCCATCTGTTTGGGAATATATTTTGTCATTAAATTTGAATTGGTTATTTGTAAAACATAAATTTATGGCCTGGATGATTTTTAATATTTTGTTATAAGATAATTTTGTTTTTAATTCATTTTTTATGATTTCTAGTGTTGGTTTTATTGGAATGTTGTCATACATAGCTGTTATGTCAATTGTGAAAATTTTGTCATTTTTATCAAGTTTTTATTTATTTTCTTTTAATTAAAGGAATTTTATTTAACTTAATATATATTTTATCACAACTCCTACGTTTATGGAATAATGTGTGTTTAAAAAATTCAGAGACTGCAAATAAAAGGTCTATTTATATACAACCTCTGACAATTAGTTCGGTGAATGACCTCATATTGCTAACGATCGTAAGAGTGCGCTACCGTCGTATCCTGCCCCAGACAGGTCAAAACATGTTAAACAAATTTGAGAGAATCAGCGCTGCGAATGTGTTTACAGTGTTTAAACAGGACATTGAAGAGTGAAGGTGTAGTGCACGTGGTCGAAACCCAAAATGTATCAGCGAACGAAAGAGACTCATGAAATGCTGACAACAGTTTAAAAAGAAAGTGGTATCACTTTGAAGTGTGTTTATGAGTGGTTTAAACGGTTCCGAGGAGGCCGGAACACCGTGGAAGACGCCCCCTGAGGTGCCAAACATCCAACATAATGTTACGACCCAACTGAAGGCTATCCCTAAAAACGACTACGCCAGGAGTTTCCAGGACTTGTACAGCCGTTCCCAGAAGTGCATTACTTTGAAGGATAGTAACTGCTGTTTCATGTAAGCCAGCAATCCACTCGCAATATGAGGTCATTCACCGAACTTAATTATCAGAGGTTGTACATGTGGCACTGAAATACAAAAGGGTAATTCCATGTAACTATCAACCCCATTGGTATTTTACAAATATTTTTTTTCAAGGTTTTGGTCATTATTTGGGAAAGTACAATAACCAATTCTTTAGAATGTCACATTGACAATTGTTTAGGAAACATTTTGTGGCTACACCAAGCTTTCAAAATGGCTGCATGCTTTTGATAGGTAGGAAGTGTGTTTTAGCTTAACAATCGCAAGGAAATTTTGAAAGGTAAATATATGCTTTTTTCTATTCTAATTATTTATTTACCTAGAAAAATAAGTGTACTTTCAAGAAATAACTTTATTAATCCTTTGCCTTTTTTGCAACTTTATTTATTTTAATGATAAAAAATGGAATTTTTACTGTAGTGTAAGTTACAGAAAAGATAAATAAGCTTTTTTTAGTTCTCTTATAGTACAGATTGTCAATCAGAATTATACTTTATTTCTTACTTGATTGTTAAATATATCTAATTTTATAAAAAAAAAAAAGTAGAAACTCTGAATAATTTTTTATGTTTTTAAAGGAATTTAAAATGTAGCATCAGTCATACGTATAGTGTAAGTCATAAAGATGATTTTCCACAAGTGATAACGGAAAAAGTAATTTTCAAGTTAGATGGGGCAGCTTAGCATTTTAAACAAAATTACTCTATTTGTTTAGCAATGATGCAACCGAGACATGTAGAATGGCATTTTACAGCTTCAGGACATGGTATAGGGCCTATTGACGGTGTGGGTGGCGATGTTAAACGTAGGGTACGAGAAGCAACACTAGCAAGGAAGATATATCCAGCCAGTGCTCAAGAGTTTTTCCAGTCAGCAAAAATTATTTGCAAAAATATAATCATGTTATATGTTGCTGGTGTTGTAGTAGAGAAAGAAAAAAAATCGCCTTGATAAGTTGTGCTCACCAGTAGGAAATGACATTTTTCCAATTCCTAATTCAAGAAAACTACCGGTACATTGTTTTGTTAAAGTTGCAGATTATGAATTAAAAGTTTCCAATGTGTCTTTTAAACCTAGCCTGTAGAGTAAAATAAACCTCACAACTGGAAAAGTTGTAACAGAGGACAATAAAGATGAGCCCGTAAAAGAAACATGTGATATGAATGTTGGCAACTGGGTAATCGTTATTTTTTCTGGAAAATATCAGGACAAATCAATGGCAGAGAACAGCAGACAATGAAAGTTAAGTTTCTGCAAAAGAAAGGCAACTTCTTCATATGGCCAAAGGTTGATGACATTTCGGATGTTGACGTTGATATAATAAACATTATAAAACTGCCTGAACCACGTTTTGATCGTCGGTGCTAATTAAGCTTCAAAAAGTTTGATTTTTCTGGTTATTTGATGGGTTAAATAGTGTTTTACTATTCTATTAACTCAATAGTAAGAAGTATAGTGTAAGTCATATTCTGTTATAGATTAAGTCACAGGAAATAATTTGAATAAATTTTTTAAAACGTTTTTTTGAGTCTCTTGGGTTATATTTTCTGTAATTTAAAACCCTTTAGTACATTTATAACACAACTAATAAATCCACAGAAATCTAATAAATCCGCTCTAGATTATAATACTGGACTAAAAATAATAAATAAGCGAAGGATCGCCTACTGCCAACCTTCCAGGTGATGTCACAATCCCAGAAGGCACTGCGACTGCTTTTGAAAGAAATTAGCCTATAGAGGCCACCTTTTTACCAATTTTGCTAAATCAGCCAAGAAAATAAACTAAAAACAAATACCAACAGATAAAAAGGGACATTACCGAAGATAATGTTTCAATGAAAGTCATAAAAATTAACACTACAACACGAAAAACACTACCTCTGCCAAGTGCATGCATTCAAGCTGACATGGCATGTCACAATAGGTAATGGGGAGGGGGAGGGGGGGGGGGGGATTCAATGCCACACTCAAATTTGACTTTGACCCCCAAATTTAAGGTCGTCCATTTGCTAACTCGAAAACTATTAAAGATACAGAAAAATTTCCAATTGCTACCCTGTAGAGCAACACCACATTAGTCTAAAAACAATTTTTAATCACACCCTTCTCCTTGATAGATTTTGAGAAAATGTGCAAGAAAGAGTCACTCAAAGTCAGGTTGAGCTGGCCAGGTTGGCTGAGGTTTCTAACACATTTGAATTGCAGTGAAGCACACCGTTGGGAATTTTCTTTCCTTGAGTGACCTAGCAGTCGCCATGATGAATGCCCAAGTTCTGCTTCAAGACATCGAGAGCAGAGTGCAATTTCAACAACAAATTACCAAGTAGCGAATAACCCCACTCAGATACAAATGATCATGTACATCCACTGCCTCCCAAGAACAGAGATGTTTCGTCGAAGTTATTGTTACAATATATTTCCACATCAATGCCAGGGAAATATGTCCTTGAAAACCAATGTAGTGAGGAAGCAAAAATATTTTCAAGATGATGCAATGATAGAATGTTCTGTTGCCTTGGCAATAGAACATTCATTTCAAAGAATCATGAACAAAGAGCAGGAAATGGGTATAACAGCACGATATACATAGGGGAATCTTTCGTGTCACCCTTGAGCTCCCTAACAAATGTTCAGACAATTTTTGTATTTGGAGCCCTTGAACAGTGTAGAACTTTCCAGATGCGACAGCAGCTTCCCCTTCCTCTTCCAGTGGATTAGGTATATAAGGACACAGTCGGTCTCAGGTGACAGTTTACGACATAACCAATAACAAAGCATATATCAACTCGACTTTTCAAATCAATAAGCCAAAGGACACACGTCAATTGTGCTGTTTAATAAGTATTCGAAGGATACGTCTCAATTCATATCTAATGAAATGCCACCAAAGAAAAGAATGTATATTCGTCATAGACAAAAAGTTATCTGGGTGTCAAAAACATCTGAAACAACAGCAAAGTCTACAACAGGAAATTGTAGAATTACTGTAAACCAATTTCAGTTATTATTTAGCTTCTTGAGATTGTTCTGTTTGCCTATGAATAATTTAAGCCAGATGCCTCTTCTAATAAATAAATAAATAAATAAATAAATAAATGAGTTATTTCTTATACTGTGTTACTGACCTGGACCAGAGATTTTCAAGGTTAAAGGTCTCTACTCCGAGAAGTCAACCAGACAATATAATTAGCCATGATTTGATTGGTCACTGAAAAACCAACACCCTGAGCAACCTCATTTGTGCTGCAGAGATGGCAGTCCAAAAACCATACAAATCATGCCCTATTCCCACTACCATGAAAAGTAAGAATAGGCAATTAAAACTGATAATTTTGTTGTAAATTGTTAAGTATAGATAATAATCCATATATATATTATAAATCAGAGTCCGTTGGAACGTTTGTCCTTTCAGAATTCAGAAAATACTCAAGGAATCTCCATGAAATTTTCAATGTGCGTAGTTAGTGTCACTGTGCTTTCTGCAGGGTATTTTTTATACCGTGTTTATATCAATTTTTTAAGTTATTCTTATTTTTCGAAAAGTTGAATTGTTTTCAAAGGGTGGCGATACTGTCTTATTGAAAAGTTTAATAAGCTTTTGTTTTTAAAGTAAGCTCTTAAGATGGTGAGGCCAGACAGCGTACTAATATCATAGTCCTTTTATCCCCAGTTTTGTTACGTTGTACGAGCGTTAAATTACATTAAGTTTGAGAAGTAGCCAAATTCTTGCAATAAAGGGGACTAAAATCGCTTCTTCCATAAATACAGACCACAAATTATTGACTACAACAACAAAATTTGCGCGTATGCACAGACGAGGGGATTAAAAGATCGTGCTAAAATTTAGTTATATGCTATTGTAACTTTAATCTGACATATTACTATTATTTTATTAACTAATTTCGTTTATAGAAGCTAAAGTACTATATAATGATTAAAGAGACCATTAGCTTAAATTTCATGATACAGACCAAGACATATATTAAAGATAGACCCGGAAACCTTCCAGCATACTTGAAGTGGGAAGGTCCGCCTTCAAGAAACATCATCACACATGAGGGTACTTGATTAATAATTTTTTCACACTCCGATCACGGAATGATAAGTTTTTCTTTTCGTTAACTTTGTATTTGAAGTATTTTATAATATTTTATAAACAATTTTTCGATCATGGTTTCAATTTCTATTTCGTTTCGATCATCTTTCAGTACATATTTTCGATTTATGGTTGTGGAAAGTGATTCCTGATCCTTTTTCGTGTCTATTTGTACGGTTGTACGCGGAAACTTTGAGGAATGGTTTTGAATTAATTATTCCTCGGGCCCAAAATCGTCAAAAACAAAGAAGCCACATAGCTAACAATACGGCTCACTCCTGCCCAGAACTGCTATGGCATCAATCAACGCCTCCTAAAGAGAAAGCCTCTGTACGGAAACGTCATACATTGTTACATATCTAAGTAGGGCATTGTTATTCGTATTTCTACCATTAATAAGCCATGAATTTGCACTACTATGATGATGTAACAATGTATGACGGTTTCCGTGCAGAGGCTTTCTCTTTAGGAGTTGTTGCTTCAATTGGCTTCACTTTGGTGGCGATGTTAACAAGAGGATTCGGAATCTACCTTTAATATACGTCATTGGAACAAACAGCCCAAGCAATGCTCGACGGGCATATCAGCTAGACTTTAGTTTTCAAAGGATATCACTAGATGGCGATGCCAGACGAAGAATGTTTCATTTTATTCAATTTTTTCAGACTTTCAAGGTCGCAGGTATATATTTTCAGGAAGCTTGCTTCTGTCACGGTCAGTTATACGTTGCTTGCTCCCGCATGTTCAGCTGTCGAAATCTACATGTTTTTGCGCCACAGGGGAAGACATACAACGATGTTTACTGAAATGGACTTGAATTCACAACTACTTTATAATCCATGCCCAGCTTGCCTGTGTAGCTGATTCATTTATCTTATCATTTTGTTTTCATTATTTACTTTTGTACATATAATTTATTTTTATTTTGTTCCCAGCTCATTGTTCATAAATCATCATTTTTGGTATTCAAATGATTATGAAATGTTTGGAGAAGGCTTTCTAGACTGTTTCTCATTTTCTTGCATTTCGTTCATACTTTGTTAATCATAGTTCAATTTTTAACATAACAAACAATCGTTAAAAAAATTACTCAATGCATCTTAGCGTAACTCATTTCATAAGCTGTACTTAATTCCTCACCTCAAATTACATCTTTGGTTGAATCTTGGACGCAGTCATCTTCGGAGATCCCTGCTCTTGTAGGATATGCTCCTGTAGCTGTTCATCAGACCTCCAGAAAAGGAGGAGGTATAATCATCTACGTAGCAAATTCTCTGCATTTTACTCTTCTTCCTGATTTTACAACTATTACTGACGACTATGAACTGCTTTCGATTCTTGTTAATAATAAGCATGTTATTGTCACAATTTACCGTCCTCCCTCGGGTTCTTTTTCTTTATTTATTACTTATCTTACTTCTTTATTACTTGGTCTTTTGCGGCTTAACAAATGTATCACATTAGTGGGTGACTTTAATCTTAATTTTCACAAACCTTCGGCAAATTTGATTTTTTTTAATGGATTTAACCGAGAGAGCGGGCTTGCATTCCACGGTTGACTCTTTTACTCATTTTTCTATGGCTTATAATTCTTATAGTACTATTGACCAGTGTTTTTCTAATTTAGGCAATTCACTCCAATGTGGAACTCTCGATGTGTCCATATCGGATCATTTCCCCATATATTTTATCTATAAATCTTCTTTGATTAGTTCCTTGAGCCGCAAAACTATTAATAAGAGAATAGTAACTCCCTTTAGAATTATAATGTTTGATTCGTATCTTCTGTTGACTAATTGGACTGAAATTCTAGGATGCTCTTCTGATGTAAATATACTTTTTAATAAGTTTTATACTCACTTTAAATTTGGTTATGAACGATATTTTCCTTTTATTTCCTTTCCCTGTTCTAGTAATTCTAAAGTTCTTCGTAAGCCCTGGCTAAACCCGCACATTTTGCGCTTGGTTTCTCATAAGAACATGCTGTATCGTAAATACAGGCGAAATCCTACCCAATTCAAAAATCTCCAATTTAAATCTTTCTCTAACATTACTAAACTAGCCAAACGTAATTACTATGTGCAACTTTTTAGTAAAATAGGTTCTAATAAAACTAGATGGAAAACAATTAATGACTTATTATCTAATACTTCGGCATCTCAATCGCCTTTTGCGGACACGCACAATTTAAATCCTTCTATTCTTATGGAATTTCTAACAGCGCTCTTGCCCACTCCTCCTTCTTATCATTCTTCCTCTATTAAATACTCTTTTGAAGCTTCTTTACCTTTGGTCTCTTTCTTTGCTGCACCTACAGATCCTTCCGAAGTTGCCAAAATAATCAGTCATATGAAATTTTCAATTTCCCCCGATCCTTTGGATATACGAGCTGACATTGCTATTGCGGTTAACACTAGTATTGCTTGTCCTCTAGCCCATATATTTAATATTTCCCTTACCATGGGATCATTTCCCAAAGCACTGAAGATTGCTAAAATTCTGCCCATCTTCAAAAAAGGTAACCCCAATGATTTTCAAAACTATCGCCCGATTTCCATTCTCCCTTTTCTTTTCTAAGATTTTTGAAAAGCTGTTTTTTCTTCGTCTTTCAAATTATATACATAACAATAATCTTTTGTCTCCTTTACAGCATGGATTTACACCGAAACGCAGTACCGATACAGTATGCTACGAGTTACTTGAGTTTATTACTAATGATCTCTCTGATAATAAGTTTGTTGTCTCTCTGTTCTTAGATTACTCTAAAGCCTTTGATTCAATCCCTCTCCAACTTTTAATTTTTAAACTTTCTTCTTTTTTTAATTTGCATGGTCCCCCGTTGTTTTGGTTAACTGAGTTTCTTACAAATCGTAGTTATTATCTATCTATTCATGAATTCCTTTCACCCACACTAATCTGTAATGTTGGGGTTCCTCAAGGTTCTATTCTTTCTCCGTTGTTATTTAATCTTCTTATTAACGACCTTACATATACTCTATCTCCGATTTCTTTAATTTTATATGCTGATGATACCACTCTTTTGTTTTCTGACTCTAATATTTCTAATCTTGTCCTGGCTATTAATCAGTCTTTATCAGTCTTGAGCTCTTGGAATTCTGCTAATGACTTAGTTTTAAATCTTGATAAAACTAGGTACATGCTATTCTATCAGCGAAATGATATGTCCCTTTGGATCTTAATATAGTTTACAACAACTCTCCTATTTCAGGTACCGACTCCTTCAAATATTTAGGTCTCCTCATATCACGTGATCTGTCCTGGGACTCGCATGTTAATTATCTACTGTCTGTTCTTAATAGAAAACAAGGCATGATCTCGCGTTTATATTATCTCCCTTCTGATATCTTAATCCTTCTATACTACTCTCTGATCCACTCTGCTTTATGCTATGGTATTCAATTCTGGGGTTCCGCTTCAAACTTTAGTATTTCTCGTCTATATCGACTCCAAAAGTGGTTCTTGAGATGCCTCTTGAATGTTCGTAAACCTATATCTGTTTCGCACCACTTCAAATCACTTGGCATTTTAACCATTTTCCAAATTTACATTTCTCAACTTTGTTTGTTCATTTATAAACTCGTAAATTCCCATCTATCACTAGCTACTCCTTTAATAATTACTTATCAATATCACTACCATTCTTATACTACTCCGTAAGCTAATCCTATTCGCCTTCCCCTTGCTAAAAGTAATTATAAACAACGCAGTGTTTCTTACGGAGGAATTAAATGGTGGTCTGATTTACCTGAAGCCATTCGGTCTTCCCCCTCCTGTCATATGTTCAAACGCCTTTTGAAAATCTATCTTCTACCGATTAACACACTTACTAACCCTCGTTAACCTTTTGGATTATTCTGTTTAGTTATTTTCTATATAGCTTTTTATTATTTATTTGTATTTACTAGCTACTATTTTGTTTTACTTTGTCCTTCCAAGAACCCTTCTCGTCGGCCATGTGGCCATTTGGGCCTTGGACAGGATTTTTTTTTTTTATATACCATTTAAATAAATAAATAAATAAATAAATCTTTTCCACCCGGGCAAAGCCGGATAATATTGCTAGTAAGTAAAATATTTTAAGAAGCTATGTTTACTGCGTAATATACAGGGTGTCCGAAAAGCCTAGCACTATGATAAATATCACAATCCAGAGGTGATGCATTACATAGAACAAAAACGTCTTATATCAAGTGGGTCGTGGGCTTTCCATTTCCGACCTCAAAAGTGACCTTCAAGGTCATCTTCAAGGTCATTCAAATCGTAACTTTTTCCCTATCAGAGATAGAAGAAAATTTCCAACTACAAACTTGTAGACACCCCAAAGTTAGTCTAAATCCATGTTTACTTTAATTGATTCATAGGAAAATTGTGTGAGATAAATGAGGATGAAGATTGGTATGCTACCCTCCCACCATCGTGTTGAGAAGTCACAAACAAATCAATTAGTGAGCTTTTTATTTGTAAACTCAAAAGGGTTGAATACTACATGTAATTTAAGTCCCGAGTTCCAAAATTGAACATAGGTTATTTTAAAGTATGTTCAAAGTGTTGGCCTTCGGCTGCAAAGCTTAACTGTGCACGATAGGTGATTGCCTTCTGGACAGCTGTCATTGTCATGGCAGGAATTTCCCTAACGTCCACTTCAATTCGTCCTTGAAGTTGCCGCTGTGTCTTTGGTTCCGTGGCATAAACCTTTTCCTTTAAATACCCCGAAAGAAAGAAATCTAAGGGTGTCAGATTCGGTGACTTAGGTGGCCACGAAACTGGTCGGTTTCTGCTAATCCATCTTTTCGGAAACATTCCATCCAAACATTCCCTTGCTGTTTTTGCAAAGTGTGGCAGTGCACAGTCTTGCTGGTATCATAGTCCTGGACGTTCTGCCAATGGCAAATTATCTAGAAACTCTTACACCACACAAGTCAATATTTCATCCGGGTAGCACTGATCAGTTAGGATGCCTTCAGAAAAAACAGGACCTACGACTTGTGTCCCATAAATACGGCACCAAACATTCAATTTCCAGTTCACTTGGTGTGATGTGGGTCTCAGCCACCTAGGATTTTCCTCTGCCCAGTAGCATAGATTATGCTTATTGACAGTACCGTTTCGTGAAAACTGGGCCTCATCACACCATCAAATCTTGCCTATGAACTGTGGGTTGTCGTCAATTTGACAGAGCAGCCAGTCGCAGAACTCTGCATGGGAACCAGAGTCTCGTTATTCCAGAGCTTGGCTACAATAAATATGGTTGAGAGAATGTCCCACACGAAAGATTTGCTAACACACAGACCATGTGCAATTGCTCGGACACTTGTATGAAAATTAGCTGCGACTGCTGCTAGGACTGCAATAAACCTGGCATCATCATTATTTGTTGCAGTCCTCGGACGACCTTCTCGAGGTAGCTGCTGAACAGATCCTGTGGTTTGGAATCTGTTGATGATGTGCTGGAGTGTTCTGTAGTGAGGATGGCGTCGAGTTGGAAATCACTTTTCATACAGTCTTTTTGCAGCAGCAATACTCTCATTACTTGCACCATAGCAGAAACCATGCTGACCATCTCATGCAGTGGATATTGCGTCATCGTGTTACAGGATACTGTGCATCAATTCGTACATAAAATAAAATGGTGATGTAATCAGAAACGTGCAACAAATGTTGCCACCCTCGTTGGCAAATGCTGAAGCACAGTTCAAACAGAAATGAACAAAGGATATGAGGGCATATTGAAAAGTAATGTCTTCATGGCTGTAACTTTTTTATTTTTTAACTGATTTTCAAAATTCTTTTTGTATCTGATACTTACATTTGTCCTCTATGTAATGCACTATTCACTTTTCGACATAGTCCCCATCCCTTTCCACGCATTGCGCCAATGCGTGACTAATCGGGTGAACCCGTCGTAGAGGAATTCCGGGGTTGTTGTCGACACCACGACCGAACGGCAGGTTTTACCTCGTTGTCAGAACGCAACTCATGCCCCTTAAGGTGCTCCTTCCTCTTTGGGAAGTGGTGAAAGCCGCAAGGTGCAAAGTCTTTCATTTTTGAACTGCAGTTTTTCACCTTTGAACTGTAGGCGCTGCAACCCCCTCTGAGGTGTGGCGATCGTGTGCGGACGGGCGTTATTGTGCCGCAGAAGAGGATCCAAAGCTGCCATTCAATCTTCCTGTCGACGACAACCCCGGAATTCCTCTCCGACGGGTTCACCCAACTAGTCCACGTGTTGGTGTAATGCGTGGAAAGGAATGGGGACTATGTAAAAGTGAGGACAAATGTAAGTATCAGATACAAAAAGAATTTTGAAAATCGGTAAAAAATAAAAAAGTTACAGCCATGGAGGCATTACTTTTCAATATGCCCTCGTATGTAACGTTTTTAGTCAGACTTTGATGAAACACAATAAATTAAAACGTAACAAGTCTGTTCTGTTACAGGTACACGGGTCGAGACATCAATGCGACAGGTACATAAAACAAATAAACACTGTAATTGGAGTTCAACGACTTTGACGAAACTGTGATGAAACTAATACAGAACAGTAAGTGGCAGCAACACTCAGGTCATACGAAGAGCAACGAAAAAGGTCTGACAGCACAATTTAAGGAGACCGTGAAGAAACTACATGCAAATTAACTTTGAATAACTTACAGTTTCGTGTGAGAAACGGCCCCCCGCCGGGGGGGGGGGGGGGGGGGCACGAGTAGCATTCAAATCTTCATCCTCTTCTATCTCACACAATTTTCCTATGAATCTGTGACATATAGGTTTATAATTAATTATAAAAACTATATGCACAAAGATATGGCATTAAAAAGCCATATTTGTTTGGTTAATTTAGAAGTACTTTTATGGCAGAGCTAATAAAAGAGGGGGGGGGGGGCGAGAATAGCTGTATTGTGACAAATACATAAGGAACAGAAACCCTAAGAATACGTAATTAATTAGGATATTTTAGAAATATTATTGTTTATTGTAAGTTAATATATTAAGAAATTGTTGCAATTGAAAATCATGACAAGATAGGCCTAAATTCATAATACGGGCATAAATTTAAATTAGTTTAAGATCCGGGAGACAAGTGTTGATAAGAGAAGGGGAGGGGAGATTAGTCATAGAGATAAGGAGGGAACCGGAGCGAGAGACTTGAAAGGGGAGGAATGGAAGCACGTAATAGTAAAACCCAGAATGCAGAGTGTGGAAGAAAAAATCATTAAGGGTAATAGCAAAAAAGTGTATCATTACGGAAACAGCCAACGAGACAAACAGTCAGAAATTTGTCGAATCCAGCGTGCCTTGTATTTTTTCTCTGTTCGATAAATACTTAGAGATGTATTATACCCGGTCTTGGCAGTAAGCCAGTGTAAGGGGCATCGTCGGCGACCAGCTAGGCGGCCAGAGGTGAAGCAAGCACCTCGAAAACGGCGGCGTATGTGACTTGACGTAACACGACCTAATACCAGCGGCTTTTCAGCGGGGTAGGACGGCAAGGGGAGTCTTGTGGCAACAAACCAAGGTGGGTCCTCGAGTCCTAAACTGGAAGCGCAGCACGTGGTGGTCAGCCAGATCAACGTAGTTTTGGACGCAACCAGAATTGACGGAAAAGCTCAAACCAGTGGCAGCTAAGGGTGAAACCAGGAAAGCTCCAGGTGCAACGAGATTTAGAGGTAGCGATGTTCTGCAGAGTTACATTGATCCAGATAAGTACTTTCTGACTTTTGTGTGTAAGGGCCCCAATGATAATCAACAGACAATAGAACCATTCAACTGACATAATTACTAATTCAATTAAATGCTAAATTCCCTCGTATTTCAAGTATCCAATTACGGGACTCAACGTTATAAAATTTATAAATTACGCAGGTCAACACACATTTTGGTGCCGGCGATTTTTGAAGTGTTCTTAGGTAATTTTAGGGTGTAGAATTCAAAAATAACTTCATATTTGTTCTATCAGGTATAGTTTTCGAGATATTGATGCCAGTAATATTCACAATACAGAAATAGCAGTCATCACTGTGGTTTCTGGGTTCCTCCAAACCATCGGCATCGGCCTCAGTGGCTCAGCGGTTGCGTGATCGCCTCTGATGCCCGAGCACGCGGGTTCGATCCTGGCCGAGGACGACAAGGATTTTTCAGGGGGAAATCCTGAGATCACGCACTTCCTTCAGAAGGGAAGCCGTTGGTCCCGTGTAGTCGTTTGCCAGCTGCACGCTAAAGAACCCTTGCGAGGCAAAATTTGGGCCCCTATAACGCCATCCTGAAATGACCATGGCAGTTGAAAAGGACGTTAATACCAAACAAACCAAACCAAACCATCGGCACACCAAATTTCAGACTTCTCCTTTGCCCATTAGTCCATTGTCGTAAGTGTACCGTACAAATTTTACATAGAGATTTAATCTAGCAGTAGGCTAATACAGAGTTGTCAAATTTTGCAATATTTTCTAAATTAAGGAAAACATAGATAATTATGGTGCTAATAATCATGGCGGTTTATTTTAGTAAAATTCGTGACTATCGGAAGAAAACGCCACGAACTTTTCCCAGCCCTATTATATCAACGTCACCTCTGTACCATAACAAATAGTAAAAGCTCATTAAGTTAGTGGCGCTGTATTTCAAAAACTATAGCTGATAGAAAGAAACTGTTTTCATATTTAGAATCAACACATCAAATATGATCAAAATCAGTTCTAACATTCCAGGCACCAAACAAAAAAATTTTTTTTTGTAGACCTGTGTTATTGATGAACTAGACAGATAGATACGTGTTATGATTTGGGCTTATTTTCGATTGGTATAAGTTAAACTAAATTATTATTATTATTATTATTATTATTATTATTATTATTATTACATCATATATACAGTACATATAAACAAATGTATATACAAATATACATAATAGCATTCCGACAGGAATAACATAGTCATAAAGGTAAAATCTCAAACAACATTTAGTGTCCAAAATCAAATGATCCAAAGGTACTAAGACTTTATAAAATCGTTAATTAATTGTGATCAGTAATTATAAAATAATTTTTAATTTGTCTATTAAAATGAGAGCATGCTGCCTGACAGTTCAAGGAGTTACACTCGATTACAATTTTGCGAATATATAAAGGTAGCGGGTTCCAAATAGCAATAGCATTGTATGGAAAATGCTTCGAAAGAAAAGTGGATACTACCCCTGGTGGTTCTATCTTGTATCTACGTGTTGCACAATAATTCGGGGCTTTCAGAATCCACATTTGAATAAAGGATGCTGGATGATGTACATTTCGAAGAGCACTTGTTAATTCAATGATCAAACCGATTTTTCGGATCATATCTAAAGTTGGTAGATTTAATTGACCGCATAACACTGTTACTGAATCCAAACGAGATGAATTAAACGCTGTTCTTATTATTGCATTGTAAGCTAATTTGATTCTCGATAAATTGTTTCGGGATATACTTGCCCAAATGACTACAGTGTAGTATAGAAACGGAAGAATTTTTGTCAGTATGACTACTCTAAGTTCACTGATAGACAGGATGGTACGCAATCTTTTAATTAGATAATTGCGGCTTTTGAGTCCTGATATTAATTTATCACTTTGAATATTAAAGTTGAGGACATTATCGAAAGTAAAGCCTAGAAATGTCAAATGATCAGTCTCAGCCGTCTTCCAGGATATAATTAGTTCTTTAGTCTTAGCAGCATTTAACTTCATGCCTCGTGAACGGTACCATTCATCTAACTGGGTTAAGTCGAGTTGGACTTGATTCATGATTCTATCGTACTCTTGGTCTTTATACGTGGTAAAGAGCAAGCTATCATCCACATAGCTGCATATATTCAAATTGAATTTAAGTTGATATAGCGACGATGTAGCTATAGCGAAAAATAGAGGTCCTATACCTGATCCTTGTATTACCCCACGCTCAGAATTGTGAGATACAGAAAGTATCCCTTCAATTACTTTCGTTCGCGCTGAAAAGTAATCTTTCACTAGGGAGAGATATACCCCAGTGACACCATGAGACTCAAGATCCAAAAATAATTGCTTTCGGGGAATCGTGTCAAAGGCCTTTGAAATGTCTGTTTGGATCATAATAAAATTATAGCCTTTGTCAAGGGCAGTAGAAGCTTGTATATACAATTTTATGGGTAGCCAATTTACCCCTGTGTTTGGTCGGCTACCGTATTGTTGGGGAAGTATTTTTGGCCAAAGGTATTCCATCAGATCACTGAAAATACTCTTTTCGATAATCTTAGTTACTGGGGATAACATGGATATAGGTCGAAAATTACTTACTATATTTGGGTCCCCTTTTTTAAATATTGGAACTATATTAGCTGTTTTCATAACATCTGTAAATTTTTCTGTTTGAATGATCGTTTTGCACAATCTAAAATTTTCCCGACCCCAAAAGTTCCCATGCTTAACAACAATTTCGCTGGTATTATAGAAGCATTCTTGACATATTGAATGTATATATTTATAAACTTGGTTAATATTTGGAACTTTCACCTCGGTAATCTGCTCAGGGCCGTGAATCCTACTTTCAATATAGGTTTTGGGTAAATGGACATTGCAGGGGTTATTAAGCCACTTTAGATTTTCTAAGTTTTCAGATTCCAGCGTGTTAACATCAAGAAAATTTTTAAATCTCGTCTCCACACTGTGCCTGAAAGTTGCAATTAAAGGCTGGCAGTAGAAAAAATTGTTCTTTTTTTCAATTTTCTGCAATTTTTTTTTTTTAAAGCAAGAAGGCAAGGTAACACGATTCTATAATAAGTGTTTGTCTCACTCTGCATAATATCGAGTGCTTCTGCAAGTGGTGCAGCACGTGCTATATATTCATTTATATAATGAAATTCACTGTCTGTTAAAGCATTTTTAATATTCAAAGCTTTATGTAATAAGTTTTTCTCTCTGATTTTCAAAATTTGCTTTAGCGCATCAAGCAAACTGTTCCATCTTGTTTCACTTGGTCGACTCAGTTTATGCTTAAGTATATCTTGTATAATTTCGGCTGTTTTCAGCCGAACTGCAGCTTTCCATAAAACATTACATTTTTTTATTACAGCAGCATGTTTATCTGACATTAGGGTGTCTTTCCCTTTCAAAATTTCGTTGGCATCTGTTGTTGCACACAGGCTTAATATGTGTGCACAACAACTTAAATGTGCTGGTAGCAGTTCTTCACTAGTTGAAGTTTCAGGAATATTTACATCAAGCTGATTTTCTGCTTTCTCAAAATCCAAAATACTTCCAGAAACGGGCAAGGGGAATTCTGAATCTGACATAAACTCTTCCTCTTCGTCCTTATTTAACTTCTCTTCTACTTCAATGGTATCAATACTGGACAGTTGCACACCAAATGTTTTAAATCTTCTATATATATAAAGAAGTGTTTGTGAGTGGGTTTGTTTGTGGGTTTGTTTGTTTTTTATACAAATCTACAGTTTTATTCCGATATTGATGAAATTTTGCATACTTGACCTTCAAAGCATGAGGAAGGTCAATGTCTACCTCAGATTTCGGAAAAATAATAATTATTGATAAAAAATCGATATTCATGGTTCAGTGATTAAGTTGGCAAGAAGATTTTTGTAGATTTTCAGCTAAGTAGAACCTAAGAATTATAGCCAAATCAGGAAAGTTATAGCCAAAACCTAAGTGTGCCTCTGGGGAATACGATAGGTATCAAAATAGGAATTTTTGGTCAGAAACTATTCGAAATAGAAAATTAAAAAAAAAAACGATAAATAGTTAACATTTATAACATTCATTTATTTTAATACTTTGACTGGATCCTTCTTTGCTGTTGTGTACACCAAGCAAGATATGCAGCTTTTAAAATCAAGCTCGTTCCTCTCTGGACCATTGATTGATATGTTCATCAAATGGCATACATTGGTAATATTGAGTTTATTACGGATATCCGTTTTTGTGATATTCATCTGACTAATCCCCTCTCAAAATCTACGGTCAATATTGGGATTGCAATGCGATTTTACATATTATAGACATAGTGGGGTATTCACATATTAAATCATTTTTTCGAAGGAACTGGTAAGCTGCTGCTAATGACATGTTAGTGAGTTTTTAAAACACGTTTGATCATCCTCCATTCCATGAGCACATTATTTTTCTCAATTCCTTCTGGTTCAAAGTACGATTCTAACATCGTATAATTTTTTGTGATATCTTGCTCACCATGTTCTAGAAACATATCGGACTCCATGTTTGGTATATTTCTTGGTAGTAACGCAGTAAAACACTTCAGCTTGCCAAGATCTGCAAAACGTTCATGAAGATTGCCAACCAAGGCTTCTAAAAATGACAGCTTCATTTTGTCTACAATATCTCTTCCTATTTGGATGTCTTTAATAATGTGACCTTGAAATTCAAATTCACCTGCCTAGAGACTTAGCTTGTCACTTTTGTACAACATCTTTGAATGTTGGTCCCATTGCACTTTTTAGGGTGTTGAGCTGCTGAATGGTAACTGAAACTTGTATTTCACACATTTCAAAATCTACATCCTTGTTTTGAAACAGCAGACAAAGGTTTGACAAAAAAAATAAAATATCAGGCAAATATGCAGTTATTCCAATGAATCTGTAGCAAGCTACTGCTTTTAACAGCCCTTGGCCAAGAAGAGATGTATCTTCTAATAATACTGAAACTAATGCTTGCCAAGAATTGAGCAGAGCTTCGACACATCTGCTCAGACTCAGCCATCTAGTGGCAAACACCTGCACAAACTTCCTTTCTGCCATGTTGAGGATATCTTGAAAACCTTTTAGTAAACGTGTTCTTTTTGCAGACTAATGAAAGTACTTAAAAATCAATGTTCAGTACTTCCTGATATTTAACAAGCTCGGAAAATTTATCAGCAATCTGTGCACTAGCTAAAGCTAGACGATGTGCAATGCAATGCAATGAATTACGCACAATCCTCTGCACAGCGTGTTTCGTCTTCGATGAGGAAAAAATCTCAGATATTATACAGATAATATTTAGTAGACAATCACGCTAACAGACTTTTATTGGATTTTTTCGGCGAATTTCTCAGCTGTTTTTGTAGCCGATCTTGGGTTATCAGTGCCGTTAGGGCGAAAAGGCTAGTGGCAGCTTAATCCCTGATGATTATGGCAGGGCATATTAATGAGAAATATCTCATGATCAACAATGCAAGGCAAAGTTTGTGCAACAATAGGCATCAACAATGGTATAAACACGCAATGCACAAACATTCTGCATGAACCAACAATATATATCTCATGACCAACAATGAAAGGCAAAGTTTGTGCAACAATAGGTATTAACAATGGTATCAACACGCAAATCACACTATGCTCGGACCAGCAACAGATATCACATGACCAACAATGCAAGGCAAAGTTTGTGCAACAATAGGCCTGTCGTGTTCTCATCAACAATGGTATCAACGCGCAATTCACCAATAACAATGAGCACAAAATGATGATGCAATGATAAAAAGTTCATTTCAAAGAATTATAACAATGAACATAAAATGATGATGCAATGACAGAACATTTGTTTCCAAGAATTATAACAATGAACATAAAATGATGATGCAATTATAGAAACTTCTTTTCAAAGAATTATAACAACGTCATTTTCGTACTCTCAAAATTAGAGTACAATTTTCTCGTTATGTGAAATAAACCTAACGGCATGTATTGTGAATTGCATTTACGATAAATTGTTTTCTTACCAGGTTTACGACGCCGTTTTTAGTTCGTTCTATCAAGTGTAAAATTACTCTACATTCAATTATTGTGTCATTGGAAAATCACTTTGTTTTACCCAGTTTTTTGTTATAAGCAGTTGTTTTTTCATAACAAATCTAACGGGACTATGAAAAACTTCATTATTTCAGTAATTTCATTATTGAGTAAAATCTGTCTGTAGTGGACCCTGTATATAGTGGAAACCTGTCTTTAAGGGAAAAATTTCTTGGTCCCGACCTCAGGTATAGGGATTTACATGTTCAGGTGTGACATTCCATGTAAGTTTAGTGTGTTACATAGATCCGACGGGAACGAGGAACAGGAAACGAAATGGGGGTTTGCGCGAGCGTTGCAAATTATAACGTAAGTGTTCATCATTCCGCTATTCATTTGTTTGTTGTGTAAATGAGGGAATTGTTTCGTTGTGTGGTTGGAGTGGGTGTTTGTGTAGCATCTTGTAAATGTGAATTCGTTTTAGGAGGTTTAACGTGTCTTTATATAAGTTGTTGTTTTTTTTTTGTATTGCACGCAATTGTTGCCGCGGTCGCGCTATTGCGAGCGGTCCGCAAGAATTGTAGGGTCGATCATGAGGTGATTGCTGCTCTCTTGTTGTGTTGTTTTGTTTGTTGGAGGCTAACATTGTTGCTAGATTTTCTTGGAAGATGTGTTCAGCCTCCAGCAAACAATTGTTGAAAATTACTGCATAGAAATGTGTACTGTTTATGGGAATTTAAATGTGTTTTTTTCCTGCGAGTTGAATTCCGTGTTGAGCGGTTGTCTTTTGTTTTCTCCTACGTGAAAATGGAATATGGCCTCGAGAAAAACAAATAGAGCCACATTCAACACAATTGTGCCGTTGGTACCTAATATTATTAATCAATAACAAACATAACATCAGTTATTGTGTTCAACAAGTTTAATTAATTAGTTTGAAATCAAAATGTTGCAGCCTTGCAGAGAAGCTAGCGTCCCGTGAGGGACAATGGCGAACAGTAAAGGAGAATCGAACGTGAGGAGCATTATCGTGCCTAGCCTTCTGCCATCTTGACTTTTCAAGCAATGTTGAGGAAGCAGCTATTGATATGGTAAGGTTAATTGGGAGGGTGAATCAGGCAGGTTGTCGACGTATGGGCTCCTACATAGTAGGCCATAGCTTATACCAGGTGACGGTAGTGGGGGTTTTCTGTCTAGTTGTGAGCAGGTGAGTTCCCACGGGTGGAATAGGCGCACGAATCTGATCGTGAAAACGTTTCTTCCCAGGAAGAACCACGCATAGGCTCTCAGGGGAATTGGAACGCTGATAAGTCTACAAGGTGGATTACTGTGCTCCTCCCCTCAACTGGAATTAAGAAAGGGAGCACATCGCGCTTTCGAACGTATTAGACAATAGGAATAGTTTATTCGGGTGTTGACAGCGCTTTCCTCTTATAAAGATAGTTCCACAACCGTCCGAACCTGCGCAGTGAGTGGTTGTTGGTACTTGGACTGGGAGCATACGCTGATAACGGCGTTCCTGCTCTGATTATTGCACCATAGAACTTAAAAGGATTTAGTGAACTTAGTAGTTATGTAGCATTGTAGCATTAAAACTAAGAGGGGCCCCTCAACAAATGACTAACTTGCCATCCGTATCGTTCGATCCTGCTGTAACTATATGTGATATTGTAAATAAATGTGTGTAAACTCATTCCTTTTGTCACTGCGTCAGTTCTTCCCTTACAATTGATTCGGGTCCCGATCCCCTGACAAGCCTACTCCTCTCTTTCTTTATACCACCAACGAGGGTAGGGGTGGCCTGTCACAAAGGAAACCTGCATATATAGAAACTGTTAAACGTGGAAATGGAAAGCATTTACCAGCACCGCTACTTGTTCTAAGACCTGTCTATAATGGAATTTGTATAAATGGGATTAGACAATTCCCTTATTATTGCTTCAAAAGGAAGGAAGGAAGGGAAGGGAAGGGAATGAAATGAAATGAATGAATGGAATGAATGGAATGAATGGAATGAATGAATGAATGAAGAAGAAATTGCAGAAGAAATTTAAAAAAAAAAAAAAGGAGTTCAAATATTAATAACAGATTATTTCACGTATTACGAAAATAGGTGGTTATATTTTTGTGGTTATATATTTTTTTATTTTTGTAGTAATCTAACGTTAACATGAAAACATTTATTAGTACAGTATCACCTCTATACGAAGAATCGCCTCTCTATACAGAAAACCTGTCCTTTATGGAATAATATTCTGGAACCAAGCGATTCCATTATAGACAGATATTACTGTATCCGATTTCATTAAATGCAAGTTGACTATATACATTTTTAGAAAAAATCATTATTCCTTGATAATGAATATCATCGAAAAATTTTTTTTTAATTTTCATGAATGATTCTCATTGTCGTTCTTCAAGGCAATGGAAAAAGAGGATATCGACCACTCCGATCACATTTTGAATTTATTACTGTATCATTTCTATTTAATAATAATTGGTTTAGCAAATTGTCAAAAACTAATTCCACAAGGCCCGTTGTAGACAGGTTTTCTAACATAGGTTTATATACATAGGGAATCAAAAATGCTGGTCGTGTTAAATAGGTGGTCATTATGCCAACAAATTTCCCATGTAAATTACTTTGAGACCAAGCAAAAATAGTCAATAGTTTTACTAATATGCATTTTCAAAACATTCAAATTTACAATAAATATTTTTTACCTGTGCTTCTAATTTTGTACGAGCATCACATTTGGAACTTTCACATAAATGTTCTAATTCATCAGCATGTTTAGCTGCTTTATGAAGCCGCCCAACCAAATGAAACCGCTTACGCACTTCAGTGTTGGCTTCTTGCTTCAGCTGCATTGCATAACTCCATGCTCTCTCTGCTAGCATAAGAGGTATGAAAAGAAACCTAGACAGAAAAGTAAACATAAGATTCATGATCTTCAAAACGAAAAGAGGAATATTAAACAAAAACAACAAAATAGAAAAATGTACAATTCAAAGACTTCTAAAGCCGGACTATAAAACAAGAAATATAATATGAAAATGTTAAATGATTTGATAAACCCTGTAAATTGGATCACACAAAATATTTGATATAATTTACAGAGCTTGCTTTATCTATTATGATGTAGCCAAAGTAAATTTTGGTTATACTTTCACAAAAGAAAGAAATGTTAACGATGAAAGACTCAATAAACTATTTCGAATATTTCTATTCGAAAATTCAATATTTCGAATCTTGTTTAATCTTGACCATTAAAGCTCCGTTACCCTTTATTCGGTTCATTAAGCTTCGAAAATATCATAATTATAGATCTTTCTCATTATTTGAAATTAAGGCAATTAAAACAATTAGCAGCGGCATTTCGATGTTCAATGCATTATGATGATTTCCCAAAAAGATTGGTGTTCTATGGGTGTACAATACAGGTTGGTTGTTCATAATCAAATTCATCCACAATTTGTTATATCTCCCTTTTAAATAATTTTTTTCCCTTTAAATTATCCACATGAAATAATATAATTTGTTTTAGCTATAGTTCTATTAATTATTGTCATCATTTTTATTCGTTACTATAACAGGAGGGAGGGTGGGAGGGCTGCATACAGCCATGATCAAGTAAATGAAAACTAAGATTCTAAGTCATTTTTCTAAATAACCTTTAATAATTTGTGTATTAAAAAAAAAGATAATAAACAAAAAAAATAAAAATCTTTTAAGATGTTGTCAAAGACAAATTGTGTATTTTCTAGAACCCTGCTATTAGAAGTAGAAATCCATGTTTTTTTTTGGGTTTTTTTCCCTTTATTGCATATTGAATTTAAAAGATAATTATTAGAAGCCCTGTTAAATACTTTATGAATATTCTACTCAGTTCTCACCTTACTATCTTTCAACATCCTAAATCCATTTTTCTCATATTAATTTATGAGATTTCTCATTTGGAAATGAATAAAACATTAATCCTTCTTGTATTGTTATATGTACAGTATTACTACAGTCAGACTTTACAACCGATTGTATTTGTGTTTTCTTGACCAGCACTGGTGAGCAAAACAGTGCAAGACACAAACTCACTTATGGTATCTCGCACAAAGAATTTTTCAAAATCGTAACTAGGCAGGGACGTAGCTACCATTGACTTCACACGAGTGATCTAGCAGTTAGCTCCACCCCTTGGCAACGTGCCATCTTGGTTCCACACATTTTGTTGGTAAGCATTACATATACTGATTCTCCCACTTGTTTGGCTACACAAGTGGATCAAAATGTCTGCAATAAAACTATTTTATTGCTACATTTCTTATGACGACCCAAAATTTATTTCAAAAGGAGAAAATGATTTAAACTCTTCCTAGCAACGGCTGTGTGGAACCAAGATGGCGAATTACTATGGAAGTTACGTCTCTTCGTGCAAAGTCCATGGTTCCAAGTGGTTCAGTCAAACAAGGCCCGGGACTGTCAAGGGGGCCAGTATTTCATGCTTTGGATGGGATCAGGGGGCCCATTACAAGTTTGCTATGCACTGTCACTATACCTTGTCTCAGCTTCAGTTGAGAGTGACTTCACCAAAAAAAGTCGCTTATCAGACATAGTACACAACATCGTATCCCTCCACCGTTAATTTTAATTCCATCAAATGACTTTTCTATCTGCCGACTTTTTTATTATATCGAGAAGAAAAATATGAAATATGATTGCACACAGAATTTTTGAACTCTATACAGAAATTTATTCAAACTATTTCTTCATGCAGATGAACTGTAAGCGCTTCACTCGTGATTTCACTCTAAACTAAACTTGAGACAGGGAGTAGGTAGCATAGTTTTCAACTTCTCACGCTTATAGGCTTAATGATAAAAATAGGCCCTACAGCAAATAGCTATTAATAACAAACAGCATCACAGTAATTAGCTGATGAAATAGGAATTAGATTCTAACAACAAATGGCAACAACATCACTTTTATACAGATGTATAGATCTACAGGGTATCTCAATAAAAATGTACTAACAATTTTTTTTTTTCATGTGTAACTAATGTAACAGAATGGCAGGAGATCAACTTAGCTTTGAAGAGAGAAAGTTTATCCTTAAATGTTATTGGAAGACCGAAAACGGCACGGAAGTGCAAAGACGGTTCAGAAGGGAGTTCGATAAACCGCCACCAAAGCACTGGACCATTCCTCGCATCAGACTTCACGCCAATGGACTTCTTTTTATGGGGATACCTCAAGGACAGAGTTTATCGCACAAAACCAAGAACAATTGATGCATTGAAATTGGAAACTGAAAGACACTGTCGTGATATTCCTAATGAACTATTTCATGACGTTTGCGAATCCATTGGTGCACGTTATCAGCTTTGTCTGAACAATGATGTTCATCAATTTGAATATTTTGCGAAAATGATTCTTTAATTACATTTGTATTCTGTAATTCAATCCTTTAAACTTGTCTCTATGTTCATAAATAATGGTTTTTTAGTCATTCAAAGTGGTAGTACATTTTTCTGACACACCCTGTATACTTTAACTTAGTACTACAGAAACAGTTACACTAAAACTATACTGGCTGTGTCTCCTGCTCCACGTGTATTTACGTAAACTTGCTTACTGGCAAATGAACTTCTGGCTACAAAAAGAGTGCAGAGGCTTTTAAAAGCTCTCCAAAAGTAGGAAAAACGCAAAAGGAAACGAGAAGGGAAAAAATTAGAAAAATTAGAGGAATATAAGAAAATTTAGAATTTTTTTCAAAATAAACATATGTGCAAGTAAATCGATAACTTTATTAATTTAAGTTATGAATTCTTTTTGTTTTTGAATATTTATTTTTTCACCATATAATTTAAATAAATTGTAATTAACTTTTTTCCATTGCTGGTATTCGTTACCACCAACATTTTTTTTAATTACAGAGTAATTTTTAATTCATTCAATCATTACCTCATCAAAGTGTGTTACATTAATGATTTTTAATACACTGCTCAAAACAATTAAAGGAATACTTGTAGAATCCACTACAGAGGGCGTAAATAATACTTTTTAGCAGTTTCATCTTCTGCAACATGAAACCTACTATCTCCCTCATAGGAAATGGTTGAAGCCAACACATTTTGCTGCCAGATGTTCTGAGAAATTTACATAGCAATATAACCCCCCGGAAAACAAAGTGGTTACATGACAGTACACTCTTTGCTTGGAGATAACGGTCGAACATTAGAAGGTGCAGGCATTCCTGGAACGTTGTTGTTAGTGCTCTGACATGCCACGAAGGCATCTTGAAGCAGTAGAAGCTGCGAGAGCCGTAACATTGCTCCAAACAGGTCAATCATTTCGGACTGCGGCAAATACCCTCAAAGTGTCCTCTTCAGCAACCGACAATATAATAGGATACGACTCGAACCATCCACCACAACAAAAGTATGCAGCAATCAGTTACTATTTCAATAGGGCACAAAAATACCCCATCACAGTGAAAGATAGGAAGGACGAGATCAATCTCACCTTCGATATCGCAAGAAATAATTCGTTCCCTGATAAAATTACATCTTCAATATTGAGAAAAACCAGACGGCCAAGGCAAGAAATCGAATAAAATAATGAGGGTGAACATAAGAAATACGCAGTCTTCACCTATACAGGACCAGAAATAACGAGAATCAGTAACTTATTTCGGGACAAAGGCATCAGAATTGCGTTTAAAACCAACAACAAATGCCGATATATGCTTAACCCAAGAATCGTTAACCAAGAACATGAATGTGACTACAGAACCAGCGGTGTATACAAGCTAACATGCCCCGATTGTGGCAAGTTTTACATCGGATCTATGAAGAGGTCGTTTAAGAAAAGATACGAAGAACACCGCAATTCTTGGTTGAAAGGGGATGGCAAGTCGGCCTTTGCCGTCCATCTCATTAACAGTCGACATCAATTCGGTGCCATCGAGAACATAATGGATATCGTAAGAAAGGAACGAGATCATAAACGGATTTTAACAATAGAAGCCTTGGAAATCAGAAAATATATAAAGAATGGAGACAAACGTATTTTAAATAATCAAATTAACTTTGAAACCAGCGCCATTTTAGATGTAGTCAATGATGTGAGAAAAACAACCAAAAAATTGATTCATGAATAACATCGATGTATCGGAGCTCGGTTGTAAGAGCAGTTCTACGAAGGTGCTATGACTCATCCGCCCCTTCCATTATATAATACACTCAATCTTGTAATTTATTGCAATTAATTTCACTTATACCATCAATTTAATGGTTTATAAATTTATATTTATTTTCTTCTATGTTATCTTCATAAATTGTCAGTTTTTATTATCGATGAATTGTTCAAATAGTCTTGCCATGCCATTGGATTACCTTATACTTTATTATTGTATGATGATTGGATTTCCTGCTGCTGTAAACCCCTCCAATGAGAAAGTTTTCTGATTGGAGGGGTATGGCCATAAAAACAGGCCTCCATTCTTGACTGAACGTAGTTGTATCCTACCCTGAAGATGTGGTTTCCACGAAACGCGTAGGTGATAAATAAATCAATTACCAAACTTGCTATTTAGTCTATCTTTGTTTCTATTTTTTTCTTTATGTTTCTTCACCAGTTGTTTCAATAATGCATTCTATTGTTAAATAAACAGTCTTTTAATGATCACATACAGCGATTTTGTCCATATTATTAGTAGTTGCTTCTGCACGCTGCTTAATAGAAGTGTTCCTTTAAATGTTTTGAGCAGTGTATATTTTAAAGATTTAATAATTTTATTTTGTCGATTGCATATTGGATAAAAAGAACTATAGATGATTCTTCTTACAGAAGAAAGTGCAAATTCATCCAGTTTCTGTAGTCGCAGTCTGCTTCCTTTCAATGTGAGTCACTCCTTGGACAGCAATGTTAGCTTTCCAGTTCGTTATAGCTCTGTTATCTTGTAAATGATCGTTCATGAAATGCCAGTCATCGATTGTTTTCTCTGAATAATCTTATTAATGCTTTTGGATGGATGAGCAAATCAAGGAGTGCTGTAAACATAAAAATCAGTTTGTTTCCTCAGCATGCTTTTTAAAATAATGCTGAGGGATTTTACGTTAGCCATGCTTTCAACAAGTTTAGCACTCGAAGTGAGCTTGATATATAAACTGTGCATGCACAATATTTTTTTATATTTAAGTAAGTACAGGGTTAGCACAAATCAATGACTGGGTTTTAAAAATTTATATTTTCGAAACTATTACACGTATTACAAGAAGTGATACACGGGATTGAAGAAAAACATGCCAAGTTTTTTATGGTGTTACATCAAAGACTCTCTTTACTGTTTATGAACCACTGATGCCGACAACACTGCATGAACTTAAAGAATGCAGTTGTGCAGCAACAGGAACCATTGACAGTGTGATGCTAAAAAATGTGTGGAACGAACTTGATTAAAGATTAGATGTTTGTCGTGTAACAAAAAGCTCACACATCGAATATTTGTAACTGAAAAAAAAACTTGGTATATTTTTCTTTAATTTCGTCTATCACTTATTGTTATATGTGTAATACACTCGCTTCCAAAAGTTATGCACGGAGAGGTAAAATGTGCCAAAAAATGGACAAGCACTGCTTTGATTGACATGAAATGGTGAAAGTAAGTATCTCTATGTCTATTCATGAAACAAAACAAAGAATTACATACAGAGATTTAAAAAAATATTGAATTTACATAAATTATAAGATGATGACATATTTGCGTCATTAACGAAATGATGTTTAAATGCAAAACAAACAACAAAAAAGACATTAATAGGGTATGTGAGCATCCCTCAACGTCATACAAAGTGTACAGCGTGTGATCATGCTTGTTACGAGGTGATCAACCAACGCAGAGTCCAGTAATAGCCATTCCTCCTGTAGGGCAGTTTCCAAATCGTTAAGAGTGGCTGGAGGTGGGAAACGTCTACATACAGCACGGCCGAGGGCATCCCAAAGATTTTCAATGGGATTAAGGTCCGGCGAGTAAGCCGGCCACTCCATACGCGCAATCCCCTCACTCTCCAGAAAGTCGTCAACGATGGCAGCTCTATGGGGACAGGCATTATCGTCCATTAAAACGAAAGAAGGATCAACTGCTCCAGCGTACAGTTTCACAATGGGGTCTAGGACTTCATCTCGATACCGTACAGCCGTCACAGAAACTCACCTGTAGATGTGCAGGTCGGTGCGATATCCCAATGCAATCCCTGCCCAGACCATGATGCTTCCACCGCGGAATGCGTGATTTTCAATGATGTTCTCGGGCCGATTGCGTGTGCCTTGTTCCCTCCAGACCCTTACACGCTTATCATCGGGTTGTAGGGCAAATCTGGACTCATCTGTGAACATAACGTTGCCCCAATCCGACACAGTCCAATTCACATGCTGGCGGCACCACTGTAATCGTACCTGTCTGGATTAGACGGATAAAGGAACACAAACTCGTGGTACCCGGGCGTACAGACCATTCATGTGTAGCCTTCGACGAACAGTAGTGGCAGATATCGTCTTACCAATGGCTGCTGCAACCATAGATGTCACCTATGTGGAAGTCGATCTTCGATTCCGCTTGGCTACAACAGCAATATAGCGATCTTCCGAGGGGGGTCGTAACCCTTGGACGACCGGCTACAGGTCTTCGGGCAACTGTTTGGCTGGTTTGGAATTGTTTCCATAATCGTGAAATGACGGAATGATGAACGCCGAAGAAACGAGCAACATCTGTGATAGACTGTCCTGCTTCAATGCGTCCAACAGCCCGCCAGCGTTCAGAATATTTCATTCGTCTTCTGGAAGCCATAGAAACACGTCTAGCTTGAAAACAAATCTTACGAATGTTCTAAACACCTTTTACCAGCACTTATATGCAACTCCTATAACCCTTCACAATGTCGGCTTCTTATACGACTGCCTGTTTTGCATATTTCTCGACGCGAAATTGTGATTGGCTGTCACCTAACATATTTGCATACTTCCTTCTACATTTGGAGCAAATTTTAGCATCTTTAATTCAGATTGGCTTATGGAAGTTAACATTTTTTTCCCCGTGCTTAACTTTTGGAAGTGAGTGTAGTTTCGAAAATATAAATTTTTAAAATCTGGTCATTCATTTGTGCTAACCCTGTATTTTCTTTAATTAAAATGAAGAGATTTCATTAAAATATAACTTATCTATATGTATAATAAAACTGTAACCGACCCGGTGTCTGTACATAGAAAATATTTAAGAAAATTTCATGCGACAGGTCTTACTAACACTAAAACAGAAGCCAAAACAATCATTCTTAGAATTTTTGTCTGTCTGTACGTTTGTTTGTTACCTCATCAAGCAAAAACTACTACACAAAAAATTAATAGGGTTTTCACAGTTGCATTGTTTTAGGTATAACTTAAAAAATGGTATATGATTTTTCGTGCTACACAATCTACAAACAGAGTTCTAGGCTAAACTCTTTAAGCTGGTAGTTGTATATCCAGTGACATGTGGATAAGGTACAGGCACGTATGCAGGGGGGGGGGGGGGGGCAGCGCGAGCGAAATGCAACTATTACAAGAAGTCTGAAGGTCCACGATTTTGATTTCTGTGAATTTAAATCTATTGTTTAAATTCTATTAAATTAAAAACTCTGAGTGAACAAGGAGAGGTGGAATGGTTGGTGAGGGATTATTTTTATTTTCAGTTTTTTAATTTTCCCTTTTTCCCCCTCCTTTGGCCTGTTCCGGTGGTTATACTCCATTCGGTCAACTCGCAATCGGTTGACTGTCAATGGGCCGATAGGGTTAGTTTGTCGGCATTACTTCCCCCCTTTCATGAATGACCTCCCCAACACCCACCTACATGACTCCCCTAACATCCACCTTTCTTATCTGAATCGAAAACCCATGATTCGAAAAGATATGTTGAAATTTTGAAAATTTCTTTGTATACATGACCAATTTTGTGTAGCTATCTCCTCCGAAATGGCAACAAGCAGAATCAAATAAAATTAATACGTACTTAGAGGGTACCACAAATTGTGCCTCGAGGTATTTTTTTTATGACAAATGGTTAAGCTTAGTTAGAGATAATTTTCTAAAAATGACAAAATGACTATAATGTTCATACAAGCGAACCAAACTGAATAAACTTGACATGCGGAGACTCCTCTTATTAAGGTGAATATTTTTTTTAAGTAACTTACTTGGCTCTGAAGAGCTGTTTAGGAGTTATTACCCCCCCCCCCCTCCCCCGGACAAAAAAAAAAAAATTTATAAAAAAATTTAAGACATAAAGGATTCCTTAAACAATGCATTGTGCTTTTCATGAAAATGGGCTAAGCCTTTTTAGAGACATTAATTTTTTTTAAAATGAAGATATGGCAGAAACATTCATTTTAGCGACCCAAACACATTAAAAACGTGACCAGTTTACTCTTATTGAGACGAACATTTTCTTGTAAAGAAATTGTTTGGCTGTGATGAGCCATTTTTGAATGATTATGTTATTAAAGACTCTCCCCAAAAATAGAAAAAAAAAGGTTCATTTTTGAATCCATTTTATGGCCAAGTGTAGGACAGTGCGAATGTAGTATTCCGCCATTTCAATTTATTTAATAATATATTACGTTATAAATCGCTAAAAAAATTAAAATGTAAAAATAAACTCACACTTATAACAACAATGTAAAACAGTTTTATTCAATATTTAATAAAATGAAGGAACATTATTATGTGCAACTCGATTTAAAAAAACAATGACATCCTCTGCTGTTTGCGGCGAATGTTTATACATACGAGTATAAGATTGATTACGCCGATTGAGTTCGGCATATTTAGCATTACCTTTTGATAATCTGGGAGCAGCAGCAATGCTTGCTAGCTTCATCTCATAATCAATTTGCTTCTGTTTAATTGCATCGATGAATGCATGAATATTAGGATGGAATTCTTTTATTGATGTCTTCAAACTGCGATGAAAAGCTTCAAGCCCATTATTTGTTCTTGCACCAAAGTTTTTGTAATGGTTCCGTAATTCTCGTGGAAAACGGCTATTTTCATCAATCCAATTTTCAACGAAATAATCTAAAAGTCTTTCAATATTTGGTACTGTTTCAGGGCTAGGAGCCTCAGTATGAATATAGCACCATAAATCATCGACTTTATCTTCAGTTCCTGACTCTCATTGCGGTATTGTTCCCGTAGACCAAGATTGTCCAGCTTCCGCCATAAGCACTGAGTATAATGAAAGTAGCATCCGTGAATGTTAATGTTGGGAAAGATGGTCCTAACTGTTGTGATCATGGATTGTTCTAAGTCCATTTGAATACTGGATGGATTAAAGTTCAAACCAAGATTGTTTGCTTTATTCTTGAAATATCCTGAGCAATCGATGATACGTTTCTGTTGTTTTCGACAGCACTAAACAACAGCCAACAGCAACCATTTGCTTCATTTCAGAATGATCATTTTCATTACAATACTCTTCAAGTTGTCCAGTTTTGACTTCAATGTGTATCGAATATAATTGCACAAATATGCTCGGACTCGTAAAGAAGGTACCCTCAACAAAATTTTTTTCAGCTGCAACCATTTTTCTAAAAAATTCATCAGTCTTAAATATTACAATTTTGTCATCATTACCATCTGAAGCAAATAAAAATTCTTTTGGAGGATTTCCGACTATGGCCCATTGCCCGTCAATAAGTAATTCAACTCGGGATGATGGCTGACGAGGTATCACTTCCTGCCGAGCTCTGAATAATGTGGAATTTACGTTCGTAAAATATGGAAGAAGAGCTGCAGCTTCTTCAGTGCACGAACCAGTGGCCATGAATGTATTAATTTGCTTCTCGAAAACTTGACGATAGATTCTTTTCACACCAACCACTAGATTTTCACGTACTTCCTTTTTCATTTCATTCACAGTTTTAATCCACCTAATTTCATCAACACAATTAGAGTGGGTATGATTCCCATCTTTTAAGCCAAAACGAATACCAACTCCATCTTTAACTAACCTGATGTGACAAGACTTCTCACGGCATCAACAGGTCTTTGAACCATTAGATTTTATATCTTTGCATTTAAACGTAAAGTTGTTATAAATGTAAATAAAACCAAGGCGGTATCCAATTTTTCTTCATGTTGTCTGAAAACTAAACAATATTCAGTACATTATTGATAGTGGAGCTGTAATGGGGTGAGATAAGAAAGGTGGGTGTTGGGGGAGGTCATTCATGAAAGGGGGGAGTAAGGCCAACTGCTGTGAGTCATACAGGTGGGTTCAGGGGAGGTCATTCATGAAATGGGGGAAGTAATGCTGACAAACCAACCCTATTGGCCCATTGACAGTCGACCGAATGGAGTTACCCCATTCCAGTGCCATTTCCCCTTCCCCACCAATCATCCCACTCCTTGCTCACTCCAGTTAAACCAAAGGATTTTTTCCCCTTTGACCTACACTGATCCGGACCGACAACTTCCTCAATCACCTCTATCTTTGCCAGGAAGATGAGCTTAAGTGAAAAGGGCTTGCGATTTTAATTTTATTTCTTTTCACATTTTTTTTTTATTTTTATTATAAGATTTTTTTTCACAAAACTGAAATCCGAATTTTGTAAGCAGATTGATTTTTTTTAACAATCTAACTTTCATACTTATTTTTTTTAACATATAGTAATAAACATAAATATGACAAACACAAATACAAAATGTATCTGTCATAAAAAAGTTACAAATTAATTTACAATATTTGCAGTACTGTACCATGCATCCATGCCTTTTCAAAAGTTGTCAGAAATGACATTCTTTAACTTCCCAGGATGAGAAAGGGAAATTTCCACAAGGATTTTTTTAACTGTCTGTTTTGACACTGTAAATTTGGAAGGCTATGGCGGGATCTTTAAAAAGGAGAAATGATTGAGAGAAGATGAAAATGGTCAGAAAGAAGGAAATGGCTCATTTTCTTCTTCTTGCGGGATTACAGGAGACACTATTGAACACAGTTTAGTTCAATTAGCGTTCTAGTGATACATAGGAGTTCTGCAGTCCATTCTTAGAATAGAGATGGGGGAATTGTTACGATCTATTATCCTCTAGGTATCCAATCCTGAACTTATTTTGTCAGCATTACCAGAAAAGCTTTCAAAGAGTTCTGTTAATTTTGGAATTCACAGCACGCAGCATACCACATATTATTGTAGGGCAGTGCAATCTTAATTTTTCACGTTCCTGTATTTGTGAACTTTGATTTATTTATTTTTAAAATCAAACATTAGAGTAATTTTATTGGCCATAAAACTACTTAAGATAAGAATATAGGAGTTATAAAAATTGTGCAAAAATGCCAGGCAGAAAGGAGGATGAGATGTGAAAAAGAAAAAAAAATGCAAGAAGTACTCGCAAAACAAGGAAATTTAAAATTGGTAGAGATAAAATTGGTAGAGACTTTACAACACAACAAAGGGAGAAAAGAGTTTCCGACTAGTTTCGCCATTTATTCCTGGCTTTATCAAGGATACACACAAAATGACATAAGCCTTTATATACAGAAAATATGGTACAGAATGAGAACATGATTGGATGAAGAAATAACAAATGGTAAATAAATAAATTATAGTGGCGACATTTGGATAGGAGAATGGTTGGATAAGAAACCAATAACAATGAAATTATATGGAAACCTTGAAAGGAAAATTGATTGAAATATAAAGGAAAAAGTGATGTCATAACGCAAACAAAATTGAAAACGTGGACCTAGTAAAAGACTCATCCAGAGTTAACATACACTAAGGTATCAATAAGAAATGGAAAAGAAAGTAAATATACAAAATTTGAAAAATTACAAGATATCAGATAAAGAAATTAAAATAGAATAAATATCAAAAACGGTTTGGCAATTGAGGAGGTGATCTGCAGAGGAGATCTTAGCTTTAAAGATCTCAATAGCTTCGAGAGTGGCGGTCTTGAATGGGTCATTGCATGGATGGATTTCACTTTGCTCTTTTAGGGCATGTCCCGTCAGGCAAGGTGGATCGCATAGTATGATTTATTATCTTGTTTCTTGTAGGAGGCCATGTGTTCCTTGAATCATTTATTGATATTGCGGGTTGACAGGCCTATATAGTATTTATCGCAAAATCCAGTTTAATCAATAAACCCAGTTTGCTGGTGTCGTGCATAGAGTCCTTGCAAATGCAGCCTACGATGCACAGTAGTTATTAATACCTGCCTTCTTATGGTTGCAATAAGGTGTACCTGTAGAATATATATGGTCACATCTAGCCAGCATAGCATATGAGGCAGTCAACATAAGGACTTCTCACTTTAGATGGCCTGAAATAAGTCATCTAGTGACTGTTAATGTACTTTGGAACGGAGTCCATAACCGTGAGACCAAAAAATGATAAACACCGATGGAACGGATGACTTCTGTGAGAGATGACCAGCAGCTTGCCAGTATGTAGTATCATCCAAACGTCTTCATTCTGACATGATAAAGGATATACCTATAATCAAATTTATTGGAACTACTCTCAGCTGATGTGATAACCACCAGAAGGAAATGCTTATTTTATCTAGCTGAAAACTACATAATTATTATTTGAGAAACATTTCCACAGTTGCATGTTCTGATGCAATACCACAGGCAATTGGATGAAAATTACAAATTTACTAATAAACGAGAACAGCAATGCAATCAGAGTATCATATTCAACCTGACAATTAATTGAGTGAGAGATATGTTTCGGTTTCGTTTCAGCTGCACTTCCACAAAAAGAATGCCACGAAAAAACAATATTCCGTTTCCTGTCCATTTTTGATTGGTTGAACAAGTTTTTTTCATTTACCATGCGCCGAATTCCTTTTTCTTTAGTGCTGAGCATTAAAAACCAGATAATAAACAAAGCCTTAATTATCTAATTTGGGAAGCTCACATAGTGATAATAAAAATCCGAATTGAAACTAACATAGTAATACGTTATGTCCAATAATATATCGATTATGAAAATGTTACTTGTCACAGTTCATATTATTGATTTTGTAGGCACATTAAAAACACATATGCAAATAGCCAATTACAAAATGTAAGGGCTCGTGCTAATATAGGTATTAAATTTATGATTTTTACATTTCAAGAGTATTATGGAACATGTGATTCAGGATGGTTTAAATATCGGAAGTATAGGCGAATTTATTTAATTAGTAAACAGGGAAGACCATGGATGGAATAGATCTAAAGCAAATGCGTTTTTTTTAATTTTGGATATATAAAGTTTTAATTTAACTCTCCATTGGAGAGCCGAGAGATGACCATATAAGATCTTGTTTAAAGTGTGGAGAGGGGAGTGAACTCTAAGGGTGCGTATACATCTGGCGAGTCGAGCATCTGACGAGTCCAATTCTTGCCTGAGGCAAGATTCTGTGGTCAGCGAGCTCACAACGAGTAAACTGCGATCCGTGGGATGAGACGAGTGGACTGCGAGCTGTCAAGGTCTTGGAAGAGGAGGAAAAGGAGTGACCCAGGAATGAAGAGGAGGGAACTTTGTTTACTTAATGACTTAATAACTCCCTCTTCTCCCTCATTCCTGGGTAAATTTTTTTGCTTTGCCTCAGTTCTAATCTGTTGTGGATAGAGATACACCAAGCCTAGAAACACAGAATTAACAGCATTGATTTGCAGTTCCGCTATGCTAATAATCATGGCCAATTTAATAGCCAAAAAAAAAAGGAAGCCTCGACGATAGTGGCGTACTGCATTATATAAAAAACAGACAGGTTCCGAATTATTAACAGATTTAAAGATGCAGTACATCAGCGGCCAATATAAAAATATTATCCGAATGACTCCCACGGATTTTGAAAATTTATTAACCAAAATAGGGCCAAAAATCTGTAAACATGAAACCCATTTATGGCAGCCTATCTCAATTCAAGACAGGTGAGTGTATAATTGAAAAATTTATACACTGGACAACATCTAACACCATAAAGATGCTGGACTGGACAACATAATAACTTAATAACAATAAGATGAGTTAGGAGCACTGATTGGAGGATAAACTGTCTGTTCTTAGTTGACAGATTGGTTTGGTTTGTTTGGTATTAACGTCCTTTTTCAACCACTATGGCCATTTCAGGACGGCGTTATAGGGGCCGCAAATTTTGCTTCGCAAGGGTTCTTTAACGTGCAGCCGGCGAACGGCTACACGGGACCAACGGCTTTACTTCCCTTCCGAAAAGTGAGTGATCTCAGGAATTCCCCCTGAAAAATCCTAGTCTTCCTCGGCCGGGATCGAACCCGTGTACTCGGGCATCAGAGGCGATCACGCAACCGCTGAGGCACCGAAGCCGATCTTAGTTGACAGAAAAAAATTCCAAATTGTATAGAATTTTCCCTTCTGCGCATAAATGTCGCCCCCGTTTGTCAAGAAAAATTAGTTTGCAAATAAATGTTTTAATCTTTATTTCATAAGTCTAATTCTAAAATTACATTACTAAATTTAGAATTTTGGGGGAGGCCGTGGCCTGGTGGGCTTTCACTGTAACAACTTCTATGAAGTTAAGCAACATCAGGCACGGGTAGTCACTGGATGGGCGACCATTCAGTGACTCACAAACTTCATCCCCCCCGGCTGCTGTGACCATCATACAGCAGTCGTTAATCCAGGTTCATCCAGGGACCCAACTCGTCGGCCTCAGGCCATACAGGCCCTGGATGGACGTATTGGATTATTATTAGTTAAATAAAATATACGTTAAATTTAATTAATTAAATTAATTTGTTATTTGACAATTAAGCCAGTGAACTTATTCCATTTAATTTTGTTGCGGACTTCATTTTTTAGCTATCACGCACATCGTTGAGGGGGTTGCTCGACGGGTGGTCAATGGAGTTTCCCGCCAGAACAAGAAAATTTATTGCATTTTTCAGCGAGTCTGCTACAAACTCGTACTAACTAGGGAAGGTGAGCCCCTTTGAGTTCGTCGGAAAAACCGACAAGAAAATGATTGCTGCGAGCGCGAGTTGAGTGACTCGAGGGTGGCTCACTGAGGCCGTATAAATATAGCGAATTTGGCTCAGCGTGCACTGGACTCACCAGATGTATATGCGCCTTAACAGGCTCCCTCCACAACGATTGATGATTCTTTGAGGAATTAAGGGAGGCAGCAGCATTCAGACCCTTTGGATCTGTTTTAGGCCATAATTCAGAAACTCGAGGTGGACAGGAGAAGAAGGAAAGTTGAAGATACCCTTTCCTAGTAAGCAAACTTGGAAGAGACCAGGCCCTATAGTTGGTGATCCTCTAAAACCTAATGGGTTGCTAGGCGTCAGGCAGATGCAAACATCGAAAGAAAAAGAGTAATTGGAGCTTTAGCTCGACCCTTCCCGGGTTGGATCTGAATTCTAGAATCGGTTGGGGATTCGATGCCGTAGTTCCAGACGGAAACCTCGAAGTCGGTCAGAGAGGCGAGTCCTTCACATGAAGAGAGCCAGATCGATCTTCAGACAGTCCAGTCGCTCTCGTCCCTCGGTATGTTCAGACTACAAATGTTTCCCTGAGAGAAGCAGGGAACTGAATTAGTCACTAATCATGAGTAAGTCGCATATGAAATCCTGAGACGCCATTGCCTCCACAAAATCATCGCTGTAAGCAGCTTCTACCAGATTAGCGAGCCACCAGCAAGATGATAGCAGGAACCGCCCCTCCATATTAATTCTGAGAGTGCAGGTAAAATTCTCAATCCCAAGGCCAAAATCTGTAATCCAACCCGTGTAAGATGAATACTTAATGAATGCGTAATACTTTCTAACATGAGAGTACTGGTCGAACCTCGTTATAACGAAATTGTAGGGGGTGCCTAAATTAATTTGTTATAATGAAATTTCGTTTTAATGAAAACATTAATTTATCAGCCTTTTTAATTTTTAATAACTGTACAGTACAATTTAAAACACAAATAAACATGTAGTTTATTTAAATTAACAAAAATACACACTGATGCTTAAAAAAAGTTTGTAATTTTTGGTTGAACAAAATTTTTAGTATTTTCTTTTAACAAGAACTCTTCTAGTGCATGCACGTTTTCAAATATAGTTTGAGGAACATATACCCGACTAGTTACAAATTCTTTTAATTTAGAAAAACATTCATTTACTTCTTTTGTGGAAATGTGTGGCTGGTCAATCGCTTCATTTTGTATGTTTACCTCTTCCTTATCATCTTCTTCCTCTGGGGGTCCATTAGACACAGTTGCAATAATATCAGCATCAGTCACTTCCCTGCATGTAAGTACATCCTGATCAACATTGATGTAATCCATAAAATCTACAGTTTCATCAATGTGTCCAGCTTCTTGAATTGATTCCCATAAATATTGTTTCAGGATTACTCAGCAAATTATCATTGTCTAATAAGCATGGTCAGTATCTGTGAAATGATTCAAAAATCCTGCTTTTTTTTTCCAACTTTTTGATATTGTTTCTTCCTTCACTAATAAGGGAATCCCACATAGATTATCCGCTTTAACAATGGAGTCCTTGTATGGCTACGTGTGCTTAAACTTTTTCGTTTTCGCGTTTTTTTTTTAAAGAAACAAAATTTTGCACTCTCTTATTTTGAAAGCATCTATAGTAGCTTCAGACGAGTAACATATTTTAATATGGTGGAAATATGTGATATACATGTTCGAGGGATTCCCTTGTAAGTACCAGGATGCAGCAATCAAATCAATAGCCTGCTTCACGTCAATTAAAGGCAACGACACATCAAAAGGAATGTTCATTAGAAGTTATTGTAGTAATCGACTTCTATGCATCACCTTAACAGCACGGATGGTATCCAAATCTAGTAGCTGCAAAATTGCTATAAAATTTGGTGGAAAAAAATTCAGCACAAACATTTCTTAATTGTGGTAGTGCATTGTGAGTGGAGCAATTGTCAACTAACAGCAAGATTTTGCGATTTTCACTTTTCATTTTTGCATCAAGTTTATTGAGCCATTCAGCAAAAATGTCCCGACTCATCCATGCGCATTTATTCGCACGATATTCACAAGGCAATGAGTGCATGTTTTTGCGAACATCTAGGTTTCGCTGATTTTCCGATGATTAAAGGTTTCAATTTTTCAGTTCCAGAAGCGTTACAACATAACAGTGCAGTCAATCTTTGGTTTGATTTTTTGCCTCCTTTGCAGCACTCGCCTTTTACAGCCAGCGTACGATATGGCAGCAAGTGGTAAAAGATGCCAGTTTTGCCTGCGTTGAAAATGTTGCACGCATCAAAGTCTTTTATGATTTCTTTTATGCGTCTTGTTCTCCATGTGTTCACTTGATCCACTGACACAGAATTTTCTTTCCACAGAATTTGCTTTTGATGAAATCGCCATCTACTTGCTCGATCATCTGCAATTTTTCACCAAGAGTAATTTGCCCGTTTTTGTTTTGTTGCCATTGCATAACAGATTTTACTGTAATGTTTCTCAGAGTGCTGTGCAATAACTGTACGTAATGATGGTACTAAGTTCAACTCAAAGTCACAAATGAATACACAAAAAAACACCGCAATCACAACTCTGGTCACAACTCTGCTCAGTTCACGACTGTGCTGAATTTATGACTGAATTTATAAGAATTGAAAAACAAATTATTGAAAGTTGAAGAAATTTCAAAATCGAATAAAAAAACACGTTTGAGATCATTTATCTCTAGTTTTATTTTTCAACTGTGCTTCTCATCATCGGACCCTCATCACCAGATTTTCTCCTACTTTTAGGTGCGTCGTCTGTTCTTATGTATCTTCCTGTGTTTCTACTGTGACTGTTACTCTACAAGACCTTCTCATCACCTGTGTTTTTTTTGTCCACATCACTCCATAAGACTTCCACCTCATTTGTATTTCTCCACATTGGGTGACTTTTATTTAGATTTTATTATTTCATTTTATGTTATTCTATTTTTCCATTAAAAGGAGTATATACGAGGGTTGTACCAAAAGTAAGGTTCCCAATGAGCTACAGCCTCGAGGGAAGGTGCTAGGCTAAATCCGACAACAGTGCCGTGCGCAGTGGTTCCCGCACTCTCGAGCCCACTCTCGAGCGATTCGCTACGGCGCTCAGTGTTCGCTTGGCAGCCGTCAGAGATGGAAGTGTTGATCGCCGCTCCCGCCAAGTGCGAGGTTCGAGCAGTAATCCGGTTTCTCCACGCAAGGAAGTTATCGCCCGTGGAGATTCATCGGCAACTGACTGAGGTTTATGGTGAAAAGTGCATGTCCGTTCAGCACGTCCGAAAATGGTGCAGGGCTTTTGCTGAGGGTCGCACGGAAGTTCACGATGAAGAACGGAGTGGAAGACCGCCGGTTTCGGATTCGATTGCCCAGAAGATCAACAGTGAGCTGCTGAAAGATCGGAGGGTCACTGTCCCGTGAACTTGTTGAACGCATTCCTGAAGGTTCCCACGGCACACGCTTCCTCAACGGATTGGCGGGAGACTTCTTCGACTTAGGAATACAAAAGCTGGAGCACCGTCTTCAAAAGTGTGTCAAAAAAAAATGGAGACTATGTTGAAAAATAGACAACAGTGTAAGCTTTTCAACGATGTATAAATTAATAACAATAAACAATGTTTTCTACTTGTAAAAAATATGGGAACCTTACTTTTGGTACAACCCTCGTATTTTTAATCAATTGTATATTACTATGACTCTTATATAAAGGAAAGTACTGTATCTGAAGACAACAAAAATAAAAAAAAAATCGTTCTAAACCTAATAAAACTGCCCGTGGGAACGAAATATTCTTTCCTTCTACTGAAATATTCGCTATAATGAAATTCGTTATATTGAAGTGGATAGTTGAATTAATAGCAGGGTTCGCGCTTACTTGCAATTTACGCGTCAAATGGGAATTTTGGCTAAAAATTGACTCGTGATTTTTTGACCAGCGAGTCAAAATTGACTTCTTAAATTTTGAATATCATCGCCCCGTATCCTTCTCTCAATATGTTAACCTCACTTCATTTTGTCACATGAGGTCTTGTTTAAATTTCTAATTAACTATAGCAGCAACTATAGAGATTGTGGATGCATGTAAAAATATGGGAGTTAAAAAGAATTCAAAATTTGACTCGCATCTTCTGAAATTTGACTCGCACTTTTCAGGCTTGGGAGTCTAATTGACTCGTAGATTTTTTGTGCTAGCGCGTACGCTGTTAATAATTAAGAGTTTGTTTTGTATTTCGTCATAATGTTAGCTCGTTTAGAATTTAATAAATCCTATTGTTATTGTGCATTCGTTTGTCCTTAAGTGTGTCTGCCCTTGGCCGAACCTGTGATGCCTAAAACTAAAATATAAAGAACGGATTATGAGGGTTAGAGAAGGCCAAGACTGGTAAGATTAAAAAGGTGCAGATGAGATTTATTTAAATAAACCTATCAATAACTCCCATAATAATGAGCCAAATAAAACCTCTTGTCCACAATATAGGATAAATTTATTATCACATATACGTATTTCAATCATCCTGTGTTAACTGATGCTTAGGGGTTACAGGGTGCTGTTTTATAATCTCAAATGACCAATCAGGGACAATACAACCAGGGGGCAGGTTGAGAAATCTGAGATCGGTACAACTATTGTCGAATAATTAAAGGATCAAACAAGTTAATAAATTATAAGAGCTTAACATACAAGTAATTTAAAGATTACACAATTTAAAAATTAATAAAAAAAAAAAAAATAACAGTACTTAAGACAGAAATACAACACTTGAACAATCAAAACAAAAATAAAAATAATACAGGGCGATTAAAATCGTGTGTAAAACAATTTAAGGGGGTATTATAGAGGTCAAGGTAAACTCAAAAAGTCCTATGAACATGGGTCCGAATTTGAACGATAACTGAGATATGAACAGAAATAAAAATGCCGCCACCAAGATCAACAAGTTATTAACGCAGGTTCTGTAAAGCCTAGATTAATGAAATTTGGAAGAATAACAGGGTACATAAAACTGTGTATACCATTAAAATTTGATCGTATTCCAACAAAAAGTTTCTGAGTTACTCATTCAACATAATAACACATGTTCACTTGTGAGTACTAACCAGCACTTGTTACAATTTTGACTGCGTAATCGGAAAATTCTCGTTGGAATTCGATCAAATTTTAACGGTATACACAGTCTTATGTACCCTGTTATTCCTCCAAATTTCATTAATCTAGGCTTTACAGAACCTGAGTTATTAACTTGTTGATCTTGGTGGTGGCATTTGTATTTCTGTTCGTATCTCAGTATCGTTCAAATTCGGACCCATGTTCATAGGACTTTATCTGTTTACCTTGACCTTTATAATACCCCCTTAAATTGTTTTACACACGATTTGAATCACTCTGTATAGGAGGGAGGGGGCCACTGCTTAGCCACAAAGCCTTAGGCCTTTTTCCATTGCCTTTTTTTTTTCCTTCTTTTTTATAGGAAAAGATCAAGAAAAAGTAATTGCTCACTGCTAATGCACATTCTGAGATGATGGCCCCCTTCAAAAATTATTAAAAGTTTACCATGTTAGTTCGTTTAAGAAATAATATTTGATCAACCAAATAAGGAAGAAAATTAATTATAACAAAGCAATTTCTCAAAGCAGTCATCAGCATATGCAAAAGAGAGAGTGTGCATGCCCCCGCGTGGGAGGGGGCCTTATGAGGCCAGAGTCAAAACCAACTCCATACGCGGTGGGTGGTGCGGGTTTCAGGGCTTGCTATGCTGTGTGGTTCAAATAGGGAACACGCTGTAAGATGAAATTAACATCCTATTTATTCAAAACTCTTTGCATAATACAATTATAATATTTAAAATTTGCATAACCCAATTAATTAGTGTGGATCCACGAAATCATTAGTAAGTAAAAAAAAGAAAAAAAAAGAATACATTACAAAAAACACTCAAGATTAACACGTTAAAACTATTCCGTAAAACGTTAAACAATGCTAATGCTAATTCCAGTTATTCTGTTTTAGGTGCTCGGGTCCCCAGGGCACTTACTCCCATTAACTATCTTTAAAATTCCCACTTAACAACAGGGGTCGCCTAAAGTTACTACAATAACGCTCCCGCCCATTCATGCCTCACCTAAAAGATTAGGAACTACCAATTTTCAATACTACACATGAACTCAGAGGCATAGGCCAATGTTCACTGTCAATACTCGAATTGGACGCAACTACGCACAGTTATGTGCTTTCTAACGCACTCCGTTTACTAACTAACTGACACACCCGAGAGGCCACAGAAAGCGGCGAGTTTCTCTTTTAATTCTCCATCAGCTCTTTTTCGTTTCTAAATTACGGAACAGACGCCAAAGGAGAGGGGAGAGAGACAGTAACCCCCTATCGCATAACAAACAATCGTCGAAGACTCAAAATAAACCAATCTCGAGTTGTCCCGCGCTGGAACACGGCGCTTATAACGGAGCCTCGCTATAAGATAGCGCGCTTGCTAACTTGCGCTGACAGTGAACATGTGCTTTCGGGCTCACTGCATAAGCAAACATGTATGAAATACATTATTAACTATATGCTAAATACATATATATCAGTTCTCTTGTGTGCATATTTGGTAATAAACAGCTAAAGCGTCACTTCAGTCTAATTTCGCTACATAGAACCAAAGCCACCTAGAAACACTGTTTCTAGGTGGCTTTGATAGAACAGTCTTGAATCCGCTGTACTGCTGCATTCAACAGCTATTTCTCTTGACGTAGAACTATACTCCCACTGTACCTTTTATTAAAACAACGGGATCAAGAGCGGCCGTGGTGTTCTAACTCACAAATAAAAACAGAAAGGTCTCACCATAGATGTCCTCTCACTGGGCAGGAGACTTCTTAACTTAGTAGCAATGACGAAAAGATCGATCTTTTAAAGAACGTTCTATGTTTTCTCCGTTGAACAACATGACATCGACGAATCTTTTACTTGAAAGTCTATCGTCGCCAGGTTGTATTACTTTTTACTTCTAAAAGTAATATTCTTAAACATAATAAACTATTTAATGTTTATATGCTAATATGCTGCCCGATGAAAATTCCCATCGTAATGGCGGCATTCCAAAAAAAAAAAAAAAAAAACGCTCGCGATCTCTCTTGCATGAAGTCAAGAAAGCAACAACAACAAAACATTATTTTACAGAAACACAACACGAAGAGATTCTCATCTCTTCTCAGAAATTCTCTTACTTCAACAGAGACAATCGTGTGCTCACTATTCCCATTGTTACAGCTTCCCAAGCTCTTGCTTGGCTGTAACAATGCAAGTAGCGATCTTAAGCAAATATTAAATGAACAACGAAGAATCATGTCATCTTCACTAATATTTTTACTAAACAAACAACAAAAAAGCAGCACACACTGGGCAAATGTCAGGGCTCATTAACTGGTAATAATAACATAATTACAATTGATTAGCCCCCCCAACCAAAACAAGTTAACTAATTTCCCTATTACTCAAGGACCAGCTGATCACGGAGCTGCACGCCCCCCCTCACATCTGTTTCAAATTAACCAGATGCAGAATAGCCAATTTTTGGCGTATATGACTGTAACCAGGCCCCCTTAAAATAAATAACACACTGGCTACAGTCACAAGAGAAAGAAAAAGATTTTATTAGTAATAAATAAGTTTGGTTTGTTTGGTATTAACGTCCTTTTCAATTGTCATGGTCATTTCAGGACGGCGTTATAGGGGCCGCAAATTTTGCCTCACAAGAGTTCTTTAACATGCAGCCGGCAAACAACTACACGGGACCAACTTTTCCTTTCCCTTCCGAAAGAAGTGCGTGATCTTGGGATTTTCCCCCTGAAAAAATCCTCGTCGTCCTCGGCCGGGGTCGAACCTGCGTCCTTGGGTATCAGAGGCGATCATGCAACCTCTGAGCCACCGAGGCCGATAGTAACAAATAGGAGAAATTGATTATCACTAGGGGTCTAGTATAGGGTGACCAGATGTCCCCGGTGAATAAGTGTCCCCGGAAATTAATATATCCCCAGAAAAGTCCCCGAAAATGAATATAATCACAGAATTTATTTATTTAAATGTTGTTCAGAAAATAATCTAAGAAAATGTTCGAATTGATATACATGGTGTTTCAAAATTACACAATTATCCAATTTGATACATATTTATGTGATAATGATATATATTTATGTGATTTTTTTCAATAAGTAAATATTTTTTCAAATTTTTTTGTATTTTTCGTGTATTTCAGTGACATTGTAAATATCTCAAAAACAAGAGCCAATTTGAAAAAGACTAATGTCATATTCGGAATCAGTGCAACAAATTTACCATAAAATGACTTAAATGATTGCCAGCAAAATGTGGGTTGACCAGTGTAATAATTGAACAATATAGACATTACATTAAGTTAATTTGTAACATTAAAATGAAATAAAATTTCGACGAGCAAAGGTTTTCATGGCGTTCTTCTTCTGAAATTGCCCAACAACGTTTTATAGAGTTCAAATGAATATTTATTACAGTACCTTGATGCATGAATACATAATGGGAGCCAGACAAAATGCTACTGCTATCCGGACTATAACTGCATCGTTCTTTTCTTGTTCAAAATTAAATAATCTTTTGTTGTTTTTTAATTAATCATTGGCTGTACTGTATTAAGCAATATTTTTAAGAATCGGGTGATAATGAATCTGATTTTGGGGGTTTTTCAATTGCAAAACAAATAGAGGCTTCTGTATATTCATGTATATTTTATTTCCAACTTTGTCACCAACGAATCAAAAACTGGGGGGTCACAAAATTATTCTCTCGTTTTAATTACCATCCAAAGTAGGCCCTCCTACAGCTTTTTTATTATAAATATAATCTACATCCGGTCGCAGCTCTCAATGTCACGCGACTTCCGGTCGCAGTTCTCAATATCATGTGATTTCCGGTCACAACCCTTAATGTCACGTGACTTCCAGTTTACTTAATAAATAAATGATTCACCAAATTTTTATAACCAAATTTAATAAATTTACGAGGGAAAAGTCGCAAGAACCCATGTCGGCAAACAGCAGCTATGGTAGCCATGATTCTCCATCTAAATCAGCGAAGACAACTACCCAGAATCCATAGCGAAGTAGATCGCACCTGATTGGCTAGATCAAAAAGACGCCTGAAAAAGACGCCTAAAAATCTAGTCATGCCAGATCTTGAAAAGACGCGTGACCGACGTCGAACAGAAGCAGACGCTTAACAGACGCTAATTGGAAAACTAGTGAGTTTTTCAAAAATTCCCAAAAAAGACGCAAATGCCTAACAAACGCCAATCCGACGCTAAATGGAAACCAGTTTTAACTCTCCTTACTCCCTTGTTTTGAGAAAGGTGGGTGAAGAAGGAAATATTTCCAAGATGCTTCTTTTTCATTGATATTTTAAGTTAGGGATTAAAGCATTTCATTTAATTAATTTTATCAGAAAAAAACAACAAAAAATTACTAAACAAATTAAGCAAAAAATACGAGGATTGGGGCAAAAGTCATGGCAACTATTCTTTTTTTGAAGATACCAGTCTGGTTGGAAAATGTGACATATACAGACGAAAGGACAAGGTGTTAACTACATGTGTGGACAATGAATAGCACTGAAATATCGTAACACACTAATTTATTACGGTAGTATACAGGGCAATATGGCCTTCACGGTTGCTCATCACTGGTTGACACACGTCCTTGCTGAAACTTTCCTACCCACTGTGCTACTGTATGGTATGGTAGGGCAGTATTCCCAAGGGCTTCCACTAATTTACTGTGACATTCCATTGCATTTCTCCCTCGGAGAACGGCTATTTTGATGTAAGCACACTGCTCAACACGGGTTACTTCCATCTCGCACGACACTAACCAACTGACTGATTTCACAGCCCTCACTGCGCTACTACCAGCTATCACAGAGCCATCTGTTGTTCTGCATACACACTATGCCTGCAGAACTTCCACACGACACATATACGTTTGTGATCCGTTCACATATCTACAAGAAAAAAAATAGTTGCCATGACTTATGCCCCAACCCTCGTAAATAAATAAAATAATAAATAAAAATTATAAAAACAACTTTTAATACATATTCTCCTGATATCAATTTTATTTCCAGATCCCGTTTCAAAGTTTTTAAAATGACCACAAATTTATTAACCTTTATTTTTTTCCCCCTCAGATTTATAAATAGTAATTTCAATATGGAACCTATATATTGTTATAAAGGTCCTGAATTATGTAAACAAATTATTTAAATTGTCAAAAATAATAATTATTAATTTTTGTAAAAAAAAAAAAAATAATAATAAATAAAATAAAATAAAAAAACGATCAAATCGAAAAAAAATCTTAATGGAGTTTGAAAATAAAATATTATTGACAATAATGTTAATGTGTGACATTCTATGTCAGTTTAGAGCGTTACATATGTCCGACGGGAACAGGGAACAGCGAACGGGAAGCGAATTGGGGGGGGGGGGTGCACGGGGACTGGAATTTATAGTTTGTGTCATCATCGTTTTGTTTTTTTTTTGTTGGTTGTGCCAGTGAAGTATTTGAACGTGGTTGCTTTAAAATGTGTACTTGTGTAGTGGGTTGCGTAAGTGGGATAGTCTGAGTATGAATGTGTGTAAATGAATTGTTGTCCATGGGCGAGTGTGGTTTGTGGCACGGCCGCTCTTTTGCGAGCGTCCCGCAGGATTCGTGGAATCGGTTGCGTGATGGTTTTCTCTTGTTTGTTGCGGTGTTTGGTGGAGGATAACATTGTTGTCGCTTGAGAATTTTTGCTTAGCCTCTGGCAAACAATCGTTGCATTTGAATATAATGAAATATTGTTGTTGTAGAAGAATTCTTTTTTTTTTTCTTCTTAAGTTTGTGTTCGTGTTGAGCGGTCGACGCCGTTATTTCTCATTGAGTGCATTGTAATATGGCCTCAAGGAAAAAACGTAGTGCAGTTTTCTCAACAGATCTGGTGCAATTAGCACCTTATGATTTATTTATTGTGTAATTTTAGAATGTTTTGCATTTTCAAAATTAGTTAAAATGATTCAGAACATTAGTAGAAGTTGAGCAGGAAAGCTTGCAAGTCAAGTGTAATGGCGGCCGAAGATGCATGTTCGAATTGACGGAGTTTTGCTTGAACCTGATGATGAACCTTACCGATTATGACGACCGATGGTGACAAAGCAGAGGTAATTCGAGGGTAACAAAATCCATTCAGAAGACAACATGGTAAGTGATGTTTTTTTTATTGCTCTTTATGCACCAAGAAATGCATCCGTTTTGCTGCCCCAAGTTGCGGAGAACATTCGCGTAAGTAAAGCATTGGGGTTTTGCCCTCTTTTGCTTTGCCAAGTGCAATTTTTTCGTAAAAGTGCGGAGAACCCAGATATGTTACAGTAATAGTGACCATCGTCTTTATGTTTTAATGGCCAGCGAAGGCTGAAGTCTGTATGCCCAGTATGATGTTGTGCTTCATGTTGCAAAGTTTGGTTTTGTATTCATCGCTATTGCCCTATGAACTGCAGACTGTAACTTGTGTATTGTTAATTAGATATTTTGGTAATTTAGTTAGTCTAAGCTCCGGTAAGGGTACACATGCAAAACGTTGACATCGTTTTCCAAGCACTAGCAAAAGCACACAACAGGTGTTGACCGAGGATTCCATACAGCCTTAAGAGTTGTGGAGTCTCTACAAGGGGAGGGGTGCACATGATTCAATGTGAAATCACCTTAGCCCACCAGATGCCGCATAGTAGCTCACAAAGGAACGTAACATTGCCGCTTACCAAGGAGGGGGTAAGTAGCTCTCTTTATTTCGTAGACTGGGGTTAATAAATTTGTTCTAAAAGATTATTCTGTTTGTTGGTTTTAAATTGATATTATAAAAATCTTTGGTTCGTTATAACTAATTGTTGACGATCACTGTTCACGTCGTAGGACGTGTAACAGGGTTCATCATTGTTGGGAATGTAAAATTTTCTTTATGGAAAAGTTCTTGGAAATGTCAGCTGTCATTATGGGGTATTGTTGCGCTGTTACGCGTTTTGAAGTTATAAAATTTTTTTTTTTTGGTTGAGCGCAATTGTATTATTTTAATTTTATTGATGATGTGATCGTAACCGGTGCTTAAGTATGATACAACCCGAATTTACTGAAGAATTATAGTTTTGCTGTTGCCGCTGTCACTGAGAGATATATGGAGACTTATCTGCAATCGTCGGTCATCGAGTTTACTCACCCTTGAAGACATCAAGCCATAAGATGAAATCTTGGTGAGTTTGTTCCATGTTGTGTGTGTAGAAAACTTTCATGCTCGGATAGATGTACTGTTTAATGGTGGATATTTTCGCTCAAGTTAATGAGAAGGGCAGAACTAACTGATATATTGCGCCTGGCCACAACGAAGTCATAGTTTTTAGAACGCTGTGCAATTTTGTAGGCTACAAACTGATTAAGCCGTATTAACGAAAGTGACTGTCGCTTATTATTCAGTGACTTTAGAGTTTTCTGATAGTTGTAAAAAGGGGAAATAGGAAAACTCCTATAGTGTAACCATAGCTGTTAAGAGGGGGTTTAGCTAAGCCACAAGACAACGTATTGAAATTAATGCCGGAACTTGTAGTCGCTCTCCTAAGCCGATGTTGTGTTTCGTGCTCTTGCCGTGTGAGTGTACGCTTCGTTCTAATTGCGTGTAAGTCTCACTCTGAGCACAACTTCCGGTGAGGGTGTAACGCAACGCAGAACACACAAGCATTTGCAGATGCTAATGGGTTACTCCCCTTTATGAAAATTAAAAATAAAAGGATTGTCCGACGCTAGATAGTGTTGGCGTTGTGAAGAGAAGCATATTCTGCGTGTTTTGTGTCAAAAACGTTGCATAATGTTAGCCTCTACATTGATTCCGTTGGCATAAATTATAATGGGTCTTGCGTGGTCATGCATGAGGATTATTTGCGAAACCTCTCTTGTAATTAAATGGTAACTATAGACTAAGGTAATTCATGAAGAATACAAACAATGGTTGAATCTGTTAGACTGCTGCTAACTGCGGGTTAATTAGTAAGGCACTACTGAGGGGGCCCTCTTCAGTAACCTTACTAGTGCTAGATATAATCATACACAATGGCATATGCTATTTTTATGGTTAATTATGTCCATTCATGGAGATATTGGATTCTATTTACATTTTCTTTAATATAATTGAAATAAAGAGAGGTACGGTATTTTTTGTCATATTAATTTTGTCGAGTATACACCAAATTTTTACACCCTTGAATATCAGTCCCGAACCCTTGGCGCCCATCTCACCCGACACTAGTTGTTGCACATGATAATTGGGGAAGGGGCGTGACAAAGTAATCTCAGGGGGTCCTCATGAATGTGCTCACCTTTTGCTCTTTGTCAGTCTGTAGACCACAGACGAAATATAGCAGATGAGAGTTAACAGAATGGATGAAATTTTTCAAGAACTTAAGACATTAGTACTACACAAAATCCTCTTAAAAATTCTATCTTATAAAAACGATATTTAATATTCAACTGAAAAACATAGTGTTTTTTTTTTTTAATTCCTTTTATTTATTATTTATTTTTGATGATGGTATTAGTCCAATTAGTGTTAGTCCTATGGAATGGAAACACTCGCTCTAAAAAAGTCCAATATACAAAGGATGAAGATGGCAGAAATGAGAACATTGAGATGGATGTGCGGAGTGACACTATTAGACAGGATTAGAAACGAGCGCATCCGAGGGACTATGAAGGTTACAGATATTGAAAACAAAATCCAAGAAAATAGACCGAGATGGTTTGGCCATATAATGAGAAGAGACGAGGACTACACAGCAAAAGAGAAATGAACATGAAAGTGGAGGGAAGGAGAAAAAGAGGACGACCCAAGAGAAGGTGGCAAGATATTGTGGATGAAGATCTGAAATCAAAGGGACTCAGAAGGGAGTGGACAGAGGACAGAGAGAAATGGAGAAAGCTCATCAAAAACAGTGACCCCCACGTAGAAGTGGGAAAAGCTGAAGATGAAGAATTAGTGAAAAGTCAGTCTCTCTCTCTCTCTCTCTCTCTCTCTCTCTCTCTCTCTCTCTTTTAGTATGCCTCGACAGCTAATCAGAATGAATAGTTTAAGAAGTTGCATTCCTAGATGACAGCTTTAACAGAAGAATGAATATTTTCAAGAAATTAAGACATGAATGTTATAAAACATTATCTGTATAAATATTGGAAGAAATAAATTAGACCTTAATCTTATCTATATATATATCTTCTATCCATATAAAGAAGGATGTTTGTGGGTCTGTCTGTGGGTCTGTTTTTTATACAAATCTACAGTTTTATTCCGATCTTAATAAAATTTCGCATACATGACCTTCAAAGCATGAGGAAGGTCACTGTCTACCTCAGATTTCGAAAAAATAATAATTATCGATAAAAAATCGATATTCATGGTTATGGCAAGGCATATCAAAGAGAAATATCGCATGACCAACAATGCAAGACAAAGTTTTTGCAACAATGGTATCAACACGCAATTCACAAACACGCTGCACGGACCAACAATATATATCTCATGACCAACAATGCAAATAAAAGTTTGTGCAACAATAGGTATCAACAATGGTTTCAACACGCAATTCACCAATAACAATGAGCTCAAAATGATGATGCAATGATAAAGCAATTCTTTCCAAGAATTATAACAATGAACATAAAATGATGATGCAATATGGATAAGTTTCAATTTGTAACAATGCATAGAATTCCTGTTATTCAGGCTTTTCTTAGAAAAGAGAGTTCTTAGTACTTAATTTCTTGAAAATCTTTAAAAATGATCAGTAGCTGGAGATAATGAAGAGTTAGCAGACTATTGAGAAAGAGTGGAAAGACGACAGAGGAAGCACTCCTTTAGCTCTGTGATGTATTGAGCAAATGGGAAGCAAGTAAATAGAAGAATCGAGAGTTTTGCTTCAAAACATCGAGAAAAGAGTGGAAATTGCAACAACACTAAGTATACATCTGAGGTAAGATTACGTGAGTAAGAAATTATTTAGACTAGCAGTGGCATCCTTGGAGAGGTCCAGCCATTGTGAGTCTTTAAAAAGATTTTTTTCGAATTTTCATTAAGAATTTTTACTGTATTAATTCTAAGCATTTTCATGTGTTTATTTTTAACATATTGCAAAATTTAATTTAATTTTTTGAGATTGTTCTGTTTACATCCAAGTGTAATTATCCCGGGCAACGCCGGGTACCTCTGCTAGTATATATATAAAGAAGGATGTTTGTTTGTGGGTGGGTTTGTTTGTTTCTTATGCAAATCTACAGTTTTATTCTGATCTTGATGAAATTTTGCATACTTGACCTTCAAACCATGAGGAAGGTCATGGTCTACCTCAGATTTTGGAAAAATAATAATTATCGATAAAAAATCGATATTTATGGTTGTGGCAGGGCATAATAACGAGAAATATCTTATGACCAACAATGCAAGGCAAAGTTTATGCAACAATAGGCATCAACAATGGTATCAACAAGCAATTCCCAAACACACTGCATGGAACAACAATATACAGTAGGTTCCAAAAAAGTTAGACCACCCTCAGAAAGCTGTCACTCAACATTTTATTTTGTAGCATTACGATGGAGTTTTTACAAATAGCAAAAAAATAAATTCATACAACGAAAGAGCACCCGCTTCTTTGTGTCTCACTAAAGACCAAGCATCTGTAGACAAGGAAACAGTAAATAAACAAGATTAAATACACGTCACATGTTCCATAAAACGTAGACCACCACGTCAAAGGTGACAAAATTCTTAGACCACTTACATTTGTCATCCTAAGGGGACCATATGTCTACACCCAAATAGATTGCAGAGTGTAGGTATCGTAATTTGCATATTATTCTATTGTGTGATAAAGAATTTTAAGCAGGGAAAATATACATTACAACAATTTCACTGATAAAACAGCTGGTCATCATGCCTAAGGGGAAAGCACTATCAGAAGATATGCGACAACTCATTGTTGATAACCACAAGTCGGGGTTATCAGAGAGGGAAATAAGTCAGGATCTGTATGTAAGCAAAACAACCGTGCACCAAATTCTACAACGGTATTCACAAACAGGATCATTTACTCCAGGAGTGTCATCAGGTCGGCCTCGAAAAATGTCTAAGGGTGATGATAGGACCCTTAAAGTGATTGTGAGCAAAAATCGCCGTGACAATGCTCACGAACTAACCAAACAATGGAATGATGCTACTGACAAGAATGTTTCTGCAGCTACTACTCGTTGCCGGATCAGGGAGATGCACTACAGATTTTATGCCACACGTGTCAAACCCTTCTTGACAACATCCCAGAAACGAAAACGCTTAGACTGGGCATGTGAATATGGTCAATGGCCTCTGCATATGTGGGACATGATTATTTGGTCAGATGAATCGAGTTTCGAACTTTCAATGAGCGAGAACAGTCGTTATGTCATTCGAGGAGAGCAAGATACTGATGAACCGCTCCATGAAATTCCCTCAGAGCGTCATGGTATGGGGATGTATGAATGCGAAGGGAGTACGAAGGCTGGAGCTTATTGACGGAACAATGGATTCCACTCGTTACATCAACGTTCGCGTAAACAGTCTTCTTCCCTCAATAGAAAAACTGCGTCCAGACGGTGACATCATCTTTCAGCAAGATGGGGCAACTTGTCACACGAGCAAGACCACAAAGCAATGGCTTGAAAACGAGCAAATTGACATTCTTCCATGGCCATCTCAGTGTCCTGATCTATCACCCATTGAAAACATCTGGGGTTTAATGAAGAAACGCCTACGCAAAAGAAGACCTAGGACCATTGATGGGCTATAGGCTGCTCTACAAGAAATCTGGAATGCCATCACCCCTGAGGAGTGTCAGGAGCTTCTTTCCACAATGCCCAAGCGTTTAGCAGCTGTTGTCAAGGCAAAAGGGGATGCTACGAAGGATTAATGATAAGTGGTCTAAGAATTTTGTCACCTTTGACGTGGTGGTCTACGTTTTATGGAATGTGTGACGTGTATTTAATCTCGTTTATTTACTATTTTCCTTGTCTACAGATGCTTGGTCTTTAGTGAGACACTAAAGAAGCGGGTGCTCTTTCGTTGTATGTACAGTATCACCCGCTTATAGCGAAATTCAAGGGAACGGAGTTTCTTTTCGTTATATCCCGATTTTGTTATATCCGAATGTAATAAAAATGTACGTACAGTCATAGAATTAAAACTAAGCATAAAACTAGGCATAATCATAGTTTTAGTCAATTTTATTTAGGATGAAAAAAATTCGATATGGTTTTCTGTTTCATAGTTTTTACATAACTTTTGTTTATAAATTTATGCAACTTAAAATAACTTTCAAAAATTTCGTTTGGCACATCACCGTAGATGGTTAAGTATGGGCGGTTCTGGTTCATCGTCACTTTCTTGGCTCTCCTCTTCGCCATCTTGGATTCTCTGGCTCTGTTCCGTGATGGCGTGCTTCTAAAATCTTTAACTTTAACTCTACAGATAGAGAGTTTCGCTTTGGTTTAGCTATGTTGAACTCCTTGAAAAATTTTGCCTGAATGACTTGACAAACTCAACCAAGCCCATAAATGCTCATGGGCCTTGCAGTTAACCATGTGATGGCACAATCATATGATTGGTTCAAGTGGTTCAAGTGCAATCACGTGATCGTTCAACTAGCGTGGTGGCGGGAATGTTTAACCAACCAATCACAATAAAGAAAAATCGCAGTTAGGAAAAAATGATACACGTGTCTACGCATTCGGTCTAGACCGACTTATAATAACAATTAGTGATATTTTCCGAATAAATTTCATCGATTTCTCTTCGCTGTAACCGGATTTCTTTCAAAAACATTTCTCAATAAACGTGTAAAAATGCATAGAAAATAGACTGACGGGGTTGGGACTGAATTTTTTTTTGCTATATGCGGGTGTTCGTTCTAACCGTGTTCGTTATAAGTGGGTAATACTGTATTTAGTTTTTTGCTATTTGTAAAAACTCCATCGTAATGTTGCAAAATAAAATGTTGAGTGACAGCTTTCTGAGGGTGGTCTAACTTTTTTGGAACCTACTGTATATCTCATGACCAACAATGCAAGGAAACGTTTGTGCAACAATACGTATCAAAAATGGTGTCAACACGCAATGCACGAACACTATGCAAGGTTCAACAATATATATCTCATGACCAACAATGCAAGGCAAAGTTTGTGCAATATACATAAAATTCAATTTGTAACAATGCATAGAATACCTGTTATTCAGGGTTTTCTTAGAAAAGATAGTTCTTAGTACTTAACAATTTCTTGAAAATCTTTAAAAACGATCAGTAACTGGAGATAATGGAGAATTAGCAGACCTTTGAGAAAGAGTGGAAAGACGACAGAGGAAGCACTTCTTTAGCTGTATTGAGCAAATGGTTAGCAGGTAAATAGAAGAATAGGCGACGCTAGACTACACAGAGATGAATGGCCAAGTTTTGCTTCAAGACATCGATAGAAGAATGGGAATTGCAACATCATCAAGTGTACATCTAAAGTAAGATTACGTAACTAAGAAATTATTTAGGCTAGCAGTGGCATACTTGGAGAAGTCCATCCATTGTGAGCATTTAAAAATTTTTTTTTTGAGTTATTTACCTACAATTGTAATTATCCCGGGCAACGCCGGGTACCTCTGCTAGTCTTCTTATAAAGAATGTTTGTTTGTGGGTTTGTTTGTTTGTTTCTTATGCAAATCTACAGTTTTATTCCGATCTTGATGAAATTTTGCATACTTGATCTTCAAAGCATGAGGAAGGTCACTGTCTACCTCAGATTTCGGAAAAATAATAATTATTGATAAAAAATCGATATTCATGGTTATGGCAAGGCATATTAATGAGAAATATCTCATGACCAACAATGCAGGGCAAAGTTTGTGCAACAATACTTAACAATGGTATCAACACGCAATTCACAAACGCACTGCACGGACCAACAATATATATCTCATGACCAACAATGTAAGTTTGTGCAACAATAGGTATCACCAATGGTGTCAACATGCAATGCTCCAATGCTATGCAAGGATCAATAATATATATCTCATGACCAACAAAGTTTGTGCAATATAGATAAGTTTCAATTTGTAACAATGCATAGAATTCCTATTATTCAGGCTTTTCTTAGAAATAAGAGTTCTTAGTACTTAACAATTTCTTGAAAATCTTTAAAAATGATCAATACCTGGAGATAATGGAGTTAACAGACTATTGAGAAAGAGTGGAAAGACGATAGAGCAAGCACTCCTTTAGCTCCGTGCTGAATTGAGCAAATCGTAAGCATGTCAATAGAAGATTTGGCGACCGCTAGATTACACAAAGTTATGAATGGCCAAGTTTTGCTTCAAGACATTGAGAGAAGAAAGGGAATTGCAACAACATCAAGTGTACATCTAAAGGAAGATTATGTGAGTAAGAGAGAGTATTTAGACTAGCAGTGGCTTCCTTGGAGAGGTCCATCCATTGTGAGCCTTCAAAAAAAATTTTTTCGAATTTTCATTAAGAATTTTTACTGTATTAATTATAAGCATTTTTACGAGTTCATTTTTAAGTTATTTCAAAATTTATTCCAAAAAAATAAGTCCGAGCCATGCCAGACTGTAGCACAGCAGATCCAAACATTTCCTAAAAATACATTTTGACTATATTCTGTGGGAAAGTGTATATTTTGGAAACTGAAATGCTGATAATGCGATGACTGAACGTTCATTTCCAAGAATTATTGATAATGAGCATAAAGTGAAGATGCAGTGGCAGAACATTAATAAGGCAGCGTGTATTGATTAGGCATATGAGTCACACGTGTCTCCCTTGAGCTCCCTATCAAACGTCCAGACGACTGGTAAAAATTTGTGTGTCTGGAAAGGAAAGAGAAAGAACGAGTATTGGTCAGAGAAGCTCTGCAACTAAAATAGAAAAAGCTACACGGGAGTTTGAAACATCTGAAAAACGGGAGTTTCGAATAGAGCAACAGGGTGTAAGAGCTTCTACGTCAAGGGCAAGAAAAACTGGTGAGGCAAGTCGCGAGGAGCTTACATAAAGTCCCGGTATATCATCTAGACTTCCTGTTTTTCGTATTTTTAGTAGAATGGATAATCCCTTTGCTCTGTGTTGTATTGACTGAGTTATTATTTAACCAACTGGGAGTTATGATTTTTTGAGATTGTTATCTTTACCTACAAGTACCGTAATTTTCGGGAGTAACGCCGCGGCTTTTCTGTTATTAAAAGTTAAAAATTCGGCGTGTGCGGCGTATCAGCCACCGCGGCGCTACTGCCGGAGATTTTACAAAAAAAATGATTCTACACATGATTTTAGGCCTACTTCATATCGTTGTATTACAAATTCACTCCGATAACGTTCGTAATTCCATAGCTTTATCATAGTCTTTCTATCCCCAGATAATAAAGCACTCGATAATACACTCGATAATAAAGCACTCTTATTATCGAGTGCTTTATGACCAGATAGTTGTGAGCGACATCGTTAGTATGCGTTAGTGCAACATCTGTGCCTTTTGAACGCGTATTTTTTATCAGTTTATTATCAGTTAGGTATATTTCTATATGTATCTTTCATTAACTGTGTGTGTATAAATTTAGCATGATAGTATCAATAGTTTCAGCGGGAATGTTAAACATCGACACATCGATGAATTTATAGTATCGATATTAGCATCGATGTTTTTCATCGAATGGTTTTGGAAACATCGATGTTTGAACCAATAGAATAGAAGGCAACCAATCAGAATAATCGACGCCCGCTAGAGGTCAACCAATCAGAATAATCGACGCCCGCTAGCATAACTTCTGATATTTCGTATTTTATGTTTATTTTCACATATGATAATATAAGTTTGTGATATTTTTTAAGTTTCAAAATGTCAAAGCGACGTGCTTCATACACGGCAGCTTTTAAGCTGACAGCTATCGAAAAGGCTGAGGCAATCGGTAATCGTGCGGCAGCAAGGCTGTTAGGCATTGATGAGAGGTGTATCCGGCGTTGGAAGAAGGAATCGAGTGACATCGCCGCTCTACCAAAATCCAAGCGGGCCAAACGATACGGAACTCCTTATTGGCCAAATTTGGAGAAGGAATTGCTGAATTGGATCCTAAGTCTACGAGAAGGTGGGCGCTCGGTATCAACAATCGCTATTCGAATGAAAGCAAAAGAAATTGCCTGCACTATGAAGATAGAAAATTTTACTGGTCACCCCTCATATAGCATCGTCATCGTTTATCAAACAAAGAACTTCCCTAGCACGTCTAGTTGCAGTTCTTTGAGGACGAATCTTCGTGATAGGCAAAATGTCTTGTTGGCTCTTATGTGATTGCTCATGTTGGTTAACGGCTTTGTATGATGAATAATATAGACCAAGATGCCATACAATCGTTTAAATAAGTATGCCTCGACACAGGGCAATATTATTATATTGGCAGAGTTGGTAATATTTTAAATTTTTTGTTAAAGTTGAAGTTTAGAGTTTTAATACTTTAGATTTATACGAGACCTACGAGAGAGGCAGGTCCTGAAACTCAAAATTCCATCTTGAATTTTAATAATCAGTATTTTATCGTTTATAGGAAACAATGAAGTTTACATTGTTGCTCGGACTAAGATGGTCAGGTGACTTTTGAGCTTCAGGGCCTGTCTTTCTAGTTGACTTTGAGATTTATACGTAGCCAACGAGAAAGACAGGTCTCTGCGCAGAAAAGTCACCTGACCATACAAGTCAGAGTAGCAATGCAATCTTCATTGTTCCTTCTTGGATTTTAACAATCAATATTTTTTTCGTTGTTGGAAACAATGAAGATTGGATTGTTGGCTGGACTACTATGATCAGGTGACTTTTCCGCGTCAGGGCCAGTCTTTCTCGTTGGCTACAGATCTATACAAAGCCAACTATATTCCATCCAGCCTTAGTTTGCGCGAAATATGATGGACATGTTAATTGTTATGTATTGTTTAATTTTTTTTGCAACAATGTCCAACAATTGAAACGGCCATCAGATTTTACGCAAACTTAGGCTGGATAGATTATAGAAAGACAGGCCGGGGCACTTAAAAGTCACATGACCAAAGTAGATCGAGCAACAATCCAATCTTCATTGTTTCCAACAAATGGAAAGAACACAGTGTTGAAATCCAAGATGGAAACAATGAAGTTGGATTGTTGCTTGATCTACTTAGGTCATGTGACTTCTTAGTGCCCCCAGCACGCCTGCCGCCAGAAATGTGCCAGAAATTTTGGGCCCCTGACAACTGGGTACGTGTGGGCCCCTCTGGGCTCTGCCTCATGCTTGATGCGTGGCTGACAAGGCCCCCCCCTTCCGTTGGGGCCCCGGACTAGAGTCCCGTTTGTCCCCCCCTGGCGGCGGCCCTGGCCCCAGCCAGTCTTTTTCGTAGGCTACGGATCTATACATGTGACATCACGCCCCCTCGTCACACGATGTCACACATTGTTGACCCCCTCCCTCCCCCATAACGTGCAACGTAATTTATGGATGGCCCCTAATCATTGCTACATAAAATGAGAATTGCTAATTTAATATTCAAGCCTAACAGTGTTGCATCTAGGCTGGAATAGAAGGGCGCGGTGCCCTGCATTTTTTCAATGCATCCTGCTCTTTCTGAGCCCACCCTGCCCTTTTTCGTTGGATTTATTTAAACTAACCATTATAATGTGCGCTTATGTGTCAACTTGTCCTACTTTCTGGCCAAATTATTGTTCATTTCCCTGCCCTGCCATTTTGCTAGATGCAACCCTGCCTAATTACAAGTAATTAATACGTTCATCATTAACTGACCTCATTAAACCAGTAATTGTATCGATGGATTGATAATATTCATCGAAAAATTATATTTTTCATAAAAATGCAAAGAAAGAAGATATAAAATTCTCTTGGTTAATTAAATCAATAAACACTTTGCTCTCTAAAAATTAATTAAAACATGATCATCAATAAAAATTCTTCGTATGCTAATAAAAACACTTATTTATAAAAAAAATTAAAAAAATAAATTGTATTTATTTAAATTATGAAAAATTCACTAGGGAAAAAAAATAAAAGCTGGAGTGCCATCCAGTGACAGAAAACGTAACCAAAAAACTGCATCTAATCGTTGCAACATAAAGAGTTCCTAATTAAATATTCAAGCCTAATTACAAGTAATTAATACGTTCCTCATTAATTGACCTCATTAAATCTGTCATTGTATTGATTGATTGATAATATTCATCGAAAAATCATATTTTTCATAAATATTTATCAATATCTCATTGTTAATCGCAATATTGATCAATATGCCGATAATCGTAATAATGCGCCGGGGCAATGCCCATCAGCTTTAAAATCGATGAGCTGCCAATACCTTGAGCTGTAAATAACCAATAAAATCAATAACCATGAATATTAATGAAGTATCGCGATTTATCGATCATGATATCTCATTAATATTCATGGTTATTGATTTTATTGGTTATTGGCAGCTCATTGATTTTGCAGCTGATGAGCACTGCCCGGTGCATTATTAACTACTGCTACCTTCTTAATGATGTCTATTTCTTCATTATTATTATTATTTCAAAAACAGTTTGAACTCCCATACAAGCTAAAATATGATTTCGGGAAAGGCATTATGATTATAGTTTATGTAATCTACAGTATTTATTTGAATAGAATAAAATTGAATTGAATTGAATTATTATTATTATTATTATTATTATTATTATTATTATTATTATTATTATTATT